>JANDJZ010000250.1:0-70000 GCA_027943245.1 Acanthamoeba sp. SK_2022b
CAGACGAGGCGGCGGCGCTGTGGTCGGGCGAGGGCGGCTCGCGCGAGAACAAGCTGTTCTGGTACTGCCACAGGCTCCAGTGGTTGGCCTCTTCGATGGACTGGGCGTAGGTCATGTCGCGGTCGGGCCTGCCGTCCTCCTCCTCCTCGCCAAAGTCGTAGCCGCCGTTGGCGATCTCCTGCATGACCTCCGCCTCGGGCACGTCCTCCTGCTTCGCTTGGCCACCAGTGGAGGAGATGCTGCTGAGGAAGGAGGGCGGGCTGGCGGTGGTCGCCCACTGGGACATCTCGCCCGCTTGAACCGCCGCGGCATCGCCGGCGAGCATGTTCTCCTCGAATGAGTTCCATTCCTCCCCCACCTGCTCCGCTTGGTCTCGGGAGAGGGAGCTGACTAGGTCTTCCAGGCTGCGTGTGAGCCCTTGCTGAGCTGACATTGCGATTTCTGGGAAGATTAAATCAGATGTAGTGTCGTGCACGTACACCCTCAATCAATCTCTCCCATGTACTACCCCTCTTTTCTTTTGCTGATAAAGGGGGGGAAATGCTGATATATGAAAAAACATCAGATCGTATGCTGCTTGACAAACGAAAAATGCGATTCTATAAATGATTGAATTATTAATGTCAATTGTGCGACAACTCAAATCGGTTTCTGGTGGGGGGGGTAACTAACCTCCTACGGGAGAAGTGCGGAGCTACTGATTGAGGAAAGAGATGATGTAACAAATGCGGCGCAGAGAATGAGCGCCGTCTACCCGAGCATCAGAGGGGGATGGGATATCGTGCTGCAGGTGAAGGTGCGGGCAGAAATGCTCGTGTCTGCTGGTGTCGAGATGGCAAGACAAGAAGGAGGAACGCGGGGGGTGGGGGGGTGGGGAGGTCCGCTTCTTCGCGAGCGGGAACGGCAAAAATTCTGTCGACATCGGCGGTTTGTTTGCTGATTGGCGTGAACCTGTCGGTAACTATTCCACCGGGGTTGGGCTTTTGGGCTCTACACGTTCGGGAATTCCTTTCCTCCTCTGGGCTTTTGGGCGGGTTGGTGTCTACAACAAACTTCCCATAATAGGCAAACAGCGGCACAGTGCCCTGCATGGCCGTACCTCGAGAGGCAGGGACAGGGACGTGACGTTATTCGCTTTACACGAAAAAATGCAAGGACGAGAGCGGCTGCACGCTGGTGGCGGAGCCACGACCAAGGTTAAGGTTGTGTTGGCCGACGCTGAAGCTGGCTCAACCAAGTGTGTAGAGGTGATGATGGAGTGGGACGGCGATCAAGGGCTTGAGTACGTGTCTGGCCTGTCCAGTGTCAACCTCTACAAACAGAGACTCCTTGATGAAGAGGACACCTCCACAAAGAGAGCCAGCTGCATGCGGCCAAGTGTTCTGCGCCTATGTTGGGCTTATAAGCTGGACTCACACTACCCAACATAGGTGGTCACCAAACTATGCGCCAACAACATAGTTGGGGCTCGCTCTTTCTGGGCCTCCTCAGCACCTCTTATCACATGCAAGGCCACTGATCACCCACTTCATCAATTGCAAATGCTCTGGCCACCCTACTGATGGTCCCTGTCTTGGGTCTGCTCTTGGACTACGTCAGCCGCAAGCCCATCTTCGTGTTGTCTCTGGTGTGTGGGCTTCCAGGCCTCCCTTGCTTGTGTGACATTGATGAGAGTGATTGGCAGGTTGGCAGCAGAATTGACTACTTGGTGATGGGCCCAGTGGTCTTCTTTGAGCTGCCTCTGTGGGTGCACTTCATCTCACACACACTGAGCAGGACCACTTTGGCCACCTTTTGCATGGCCTACATGTACATGGCCAACGTCTCCAACCCTCACAGCAGAAGCAAGAACTTTGGCCTGCTGGCACATGAACCTTCAAGCATCAATCTTAATAGAAGAAGAGCTAGTGTGAGCACCATGGGGAAGATGTGCAGCAACCGCTGCCAATGGAGTTCCAGGTGAGCAAAATAACTACGAAGGGTGTGTTGTCAAGAGGGGGACCAACTCTTCCTTTTTCTCTCTTTTTTTATTTCTAAAGAGACACTCAACAGCTCAAGGCACAGGTGCCCTCCTGCCTGGTTGGTCTTTCAATATATATACTGTGAGTGTGCTCCCTCCCCAAGTCAGGCATGGGTGCCCTCCTGCCTGGTTGGCCTGATTGGGGAGAAGCAGCAGCCCTTGCTGCCACATCCTTCATCAGGCCAGGGTAGCAAAGAGTAGGCACAGTGTGTCACCCAATGGGCAAAGAAGAGTAGTTTATAGGGGAAGAAAGCAAATGACACCAATCAGTCAGAACCTCTGCACCTCATGAATGTGGCCACAAGTGTCACCTACATAGACAGAGTTGCCAAGCACAACAATGGCACTGCTGCCAGAGATCCTTTCATTTTGGAGCCACCATGAGCATGACTGGCCCACAACCAGCCCCACAGCCCAACTGGTTGTTGAAGAAGACAATGACAAAGATGAAGAAGACAATGATGATGATGACAACAATGAAGAAGATGAATCACTGCCCCTTGTGTCTGTGGTAGACCAAGCCATGTGTGGTAAGGGCCAAGTTGTACACAACCACACCACTCAGGCCACTCCCACTATACTTCTTCTTGTTGTTGGCCTTCTGCAATAGTGGGAGCTCCACTGCCAATGGTGAGAGCCACTTGGCCAGGGCAATCAGAGCCTAAGCATTCAAAGTGGCAACAAAGAGCTTGGTGGCACCCATGGTGAGGCACAGCAGGGCCTGCACCAGATGCATGCCAGGGCACATGTGGACCAGCTGCCATGGCAGCCTGTTGCTGCCACTGTTGTTCTTCCTGTGTTGGGTTTGACTGAAGATGAGCATGCATGCCCTGCCAGTTGCTGCCAGCTCATTCTTCCCTCCTGACTGGCAGAAGGCCACAGCCATGGTGTCCTCTTGGCCACCTTCCTCCTCACCCATCCTGAGGGTGATGGCACATGGTTCCCAGGACTTGTTGAGTCTGATGAATTCCATGTCTCTCCAGAGCAGCTTCTCCTTGCACTGTTGGCTGCTCCTGAGGTTGTGGGCTGTCAGACAGGCAGCCCCTCCTGACAACAATGATGATGATGACCATGACAATGACTTGCTGATGACGTAGAGGCAGCCAATGGTCAACTGGAGTGAGGGCCAGAAGGCAACAAGATCACTGATAGTTGCTACTGATTGTAGCTCTACCTCCTCACCATCTGTGCTGTCCGTGGCCCTCATGCTGCTATTGATGGGGATTTACCATAGCTTGGTTCCATCAGTGACCAGCAGCTGGTTGATTCCCAAATGAGTAGAGATGGCCATGTGTCAGATGGAAAAACAGCCTAGCTCAATGGTCCAAATGATTGGAGTGTATGCTTCTCTGGTGCACAGAGTGCCTCTTGGAGAGTGGAGGCCATGAGTGTTGGCCCAACTGGTGCATAGGATGATGATGATGATGATGAATGTTGTGGTGAAGAAGAAGAAAAAGAAGAAAAAGAACAAGAAGAAGAACATGTAATGGCAATTGTGGCTTACCTGTGGTTTGTACTTCTCCTTGGCCAGTTGCTGGAGCAGCTCTTGGTTGCTGGTGGTGAGCATATCCACAAGTTGCTCAGCAAGAGGAGAGAGAAAGAAAGAGAGAGAGAGAGAGAAAGAAAGAGGAGAGAAAAGAGGGAGGGGAGCACAAATGGGGAAAGTATGGTGAGGAGCTCTTGGAGCACACAGCCAATGCTGTAGATGTCAATGGAGTTGGTGTGGAAATGGGGCTTGCGGTTGGACTGCAGCAGCTCTGGGGCCATGTATCCACATGTGCCCACACAGATGGGCATGCAAGTCATCCACCTGTCAGTCCACACCAAGATGCCAAAGTCGCAGATCTTGGGCACCAGAGTCCTGCCTGAACTTGAAACCTGTGCTTGGGGCCAAGATGAGTGAGCAACCGCCACCCCAGGGCTGGACAGGGCTTTGGTGGGAGGGGAGAGAGCATGCCAAGATATTCTTGGGCTTGATGTTGCAGTGGATGTAGCCTTGCTGGTGGCAGGTGAGGATGCCTTAGGCAATTCCAAGCACAAGTGGGATGGCCTCCTCCTGTCAGATGTGCTTCCTCCACTGAAGCAGCTCTTGCAGGTTGCTCTCATGTTGCTTAAAGATAAGCTGTGGCCCTTGGTTGTAGTAGACAAGCATCTTGACAATGTTGGGATGGTTGTTGATGATGCTGCAGATCATGCACACACACCACACCATAGATGCAATGGTTATTATATATCTGGCCAGGCACCATGTGGTGGTGGCTGCTCCAAGGAGGAGGAGTAGTAGTGGTAGTGGTAGTAAGGGTAGGTAGTTGCAGTTCTCAGAGCTATACCTGAAAGCATATTGCTCAGCTTTGTAGGCATGTAGGTTGCACTTGTGATAGACCTTGACCACAGCAGGAGTGCCCTGGTACTTGCCCATGGTCATGGGAAAGCTTGAAGTGGAGCTCATGCACTTAGCATGCGCCCTTGTGTTGGCAAAAGGGAAAGAGAAGTGGGACACAGCAGCAGAGAGGGAGGAATGAGATGTGGATGAGGGTGACAATGAAGAGCATGAGGAGGGCAAGGATGATGAAGAGCACAAGGAGGGCAAGGACAATGAACAAGAAGGAGAAGAGGATGAGGAGAACAGAAAAGACAAGGGCTGGAGGTGGGCTTGGAGCCACATGTTGAACCAAAGGGACCAAAGCCTGAAATGGATACAGCTCCTCAAGCAGGACTGGGCCAAGGACCAGAGGGAGCTGATGGCACGTCAAAACAAGCAACACTTACTTCTCAGTGAGATCACACTCTTCAATTGCACCCTTTGCCAGATTGATGAGGAGGCTGCCAAGAAGGCTGCCAAGGAGGAGGGCAGGAAGTGGAAGGTGGCAGCTCTTGTACACCAAAACAAGGCCAAGCAGAAGGTTGTGGCCTTTCTCAACAATCACAGTCACCACTGGTTGGTGTGGTGGGCCATGGGCAGGCAGAGTGACTGCAGCCTCATTGCCACTTTCCATGGGGGGTTCCAGCAGCTCTTGCTAGGATCTCCTAGAGGATGGGCCTAGGCCTCCATAAGGAGAGCCTTATGGGACAGAGGTGTTTGTTCCACAATTTCCATATGTGCGTGTTCTCAGGAAACAGGTTTTCCTGTCGTTTTCTTTCTTGCGCTTCAGAAAAAAAAAAAAAAGACACGCAACCTTTTGGTTGCCTGGCCAAGGCAAGAGATGGCAGAGAGGCAAGGAGAGCTCGTGCCCGAAGGTGGGAGGAACCGGGAGAGGTGGACTTGTGGCCCCTGCACCATGCGGTGCAGAACGGGGACCTCGCCTCGCTGCGCGCGCTTCTGTTGGACCTCGAGAGGCAGGGAGACAGTGGCGTGGCAGGTGGCAGCGGCGACGCGGGGGCTCTACAAAGCGAGAAGGAAGCGGAGGAAGAGGCCACCGCCTCGATTGTCGACCCCGCAGAGGTGTTGGCGAGGAAGGACGAGAGCGGCTGCACGCCCCTTCACTGGGCCGCTCGCCTGCGCCGCCCGCAGGCCATTGGCCTTTTGGCCGCCGCCATCCTCCGCTACTGCCACTGCCAACCGCCAACGGCAACGTGCGGCGGGACGCAGGCCGAGGCGGCCGTGCGGCGAGAGCCGAACCTCGACCAGGCCAGCGACGAGGGCACGACGCCGCTGCAGGAGCTCGTGGCCCTCGCCGCCACCGATGGGGAAGACGCTCTTCCCGAGGCCGGGGAGGAGCACAGCGACGACGATGTGGGCAGCGTTCTGTCGTGCGTGCGGGCGCTCCTGGCTGCCGCTCCTCCCGGTAACGTCGCGGAGCCGAGCCTCTCCCCCCCCCCTCCCGCTTCCTGCGCGTCGATTTGTTGGCGTTTTGATGCGTGTGTCTGCGTGCTGACGACATACCGATCGCGCGCGCGCGACGCGATGTTGTGCATTCATCACGCGCGTGACAGGATGCGTGGATGTGGAGGTGCGGGACGCGGGAACAGGCGCCACGCCGCTGTGGGACTGCGTGGCCAACGACTGCCCGCAGCTGGCTCGGCTTCTGATCAGCCGCGGGGCTGATGTCAACGTGTGCGCTTGCCCCCCCCCCACAACCGCCGGTCATCTCGGTCACCAGAGAGGGGGGGGGACAAGCCGGCCGCTGACGACGCAGGCGGCGGGTGGGCGGGTGTCGTGCGGCGCGTGCAGGGTGAGCGCCGAAGGCGAGTCGCTGCTCTTTCCGGCCGTGTCCAGCGGCGACGCCGAACTGGTGTCGCTCCTGCTCCAGAACCGGGTGGACGTTCGCCGCAGAAACCTCGAAGGTTGTGGTCTGGTTGTGGGGACGGGCCCGCTCGCCTCCTCTCTCTCATCACTCTGATCTATGCTCTCTCTCTCTCTCTCTCTCTCTCCATCTCTTTTGTGTCCAAAACCAGGGTTCACGGTGCTCCACGTGGCCGCCTACTCGGGACACGCGCACCTCATACCGCTCATCACGCAGCACTGCGACCCCGTCACAGGTGCGCACTCCCCGCTGGTTGGGTCTGGGTGTTGGGTGAGGGTCGTGGTATGTAAAATAATAATAATAATAATAATAATAATATAGAATAATAACAACAATAATAGTGAAAATAGCATCATCTACAACCCTATTAACCGACCGTACTGATTGGGCCACGCGCTCAGGCGAGCGTGTGGGGATGGCTCTCGTGGACGTGCAGAGCGAGGCAGGCACCACCGCGCGCATGGAGGCTGAAGGGATCGGGCACGACGAGTGCGCCGGCCTGCTGCGACAGATCGAGGCCGGCAGGGCCCGCCACACGCGGGAGCACGACCCGCGCTACAGCCCGCAGGCCCTCGACCTGCTCTCCGCCGTCGTCCTCCGCGGCCAGTCACAGCCGGTCGCGGGCCACTCGCAGGCCAACAGCAGGAGCCTCCTCCTCGCCATCGCCTCCCACCTGCACGACCCGCGAGACCTCGCCAGTCTCTCCATGGCCAGCTCCCTCTTCTACCACCACCTCACCGCCGACGAACACGAAACCGGCGATGTCGACGTCGACGTCGACGAGGGCAGCGCGTGGAAGCGCATGTTCGTGCGGTGGTACGGCGCGGCCGAGGCGGAGAAGAAGGGCGCCGGCGGGCGGCTGTGGAGCGCGGTCTACGGGCAGGGCCGGCCCTTCTACGCCGTGCGGGTGTTCCTGGACGGGTGCTGGCGCGACTGCTTCCGCGAACGCGCCCTCGTCGCCACCGCCGACCCCTGCACCAAGCTCAACGTCGACCACCTCCTGCGCCTCCACTTTGTCTCCGCGGGTAATTCAACCCCCCCCCGCTTTCCCCTCTAGCGCATGAGAAGTGGCGTCGCGCGCGCGCGCGCGAGAGAGAGGGTTGCTGATAGCTGCACGGGCGCGCGTGCGCGCAGGGGAAAGCGGGGCGGCGGAGGCGCTCAAGGCGGCGCTCCTCTTTCCCCAGGGCTCCTTCGAATACCCGCGCTACGCCGGCACCCTCGTCGCCCTTCAGGGGTGCCCTCTCCCTTTTACTCTCCCAACTCCCCCAATGGCCCCATCGCCGCCGCCGTCGCGGCCACCACCACCACCACCACCACCACCACCACCACCACCACCACCACCACCACCACCACCACCACCACCACTTCTCGCTCACTGCATGGGGGCTCTTCTCGTACGTGTACGCGACAGGAGGCGCGTGGTCGTGGTGCCCACGCCCTATCAGCGCACGCCCACGTCGGACGTGGAGGGCACCGAGGGCCCCGTCGACGTGTGCCTCATCTGCTTCGCCGCTCGGGAGCGCTCGGGCGATAACGTGCCCGAGTGCTCCTCCTCGTCTCTGCCGCCTCTGCCACGTTCGGTAGTGCCCCTCTTCTCCCCCCCCTCTATACTATCATCCTCCCTTGCAACTGATCGCCTGGTGGTGGGGTTGGGGGGGGGGTGGAATGTGGCGGTGCGCAGGCGCGCGGTGAGGAACGGGCGTGTCCTCCCGTGTTGCTGGTGGGCTTGCGCCAACCCGATGCGGTGGAGCCACAGAGCAGTGAGCACCACGCGGCGACTAACACCGCCACACGGACCGAGCTGCAGAAGCGGGTGTGTGCCAGGCCTTCTCCTCCTCCATACATCGCCACGAGATATATGGATATATCCCATTGCCTCGTATTGCTCACGCGCGGTGGTCTGGTTTTGTGTGGCAGTTTCCTGAGGCGCCCTACGTCGAGTGTTGCCTGGGCGAGGGCGCAAAACCGCAAGCTGCTGGCCTGTCCGCGCTCTTTGGCCGCGCTCTGTCCCTGCACCTCCTCTCCTCGTCTCCGCCGTAGGTCGCTGTACCGCCAGCAAGGTCGTTTAATAATAATATTTTTAACTAAAAAATGGGAAGAGCTTTCACGAAACCAACTAGTGGCCACCTTATCAACCACCAGCGCAAGCAGCACGATGCCACGAAGAAGGAAGAGGAGAGGAGCAAATGTGGACCTGCCACTGGAGTTGCTGGCCGATATCTTCACCTACCTGGCTGCCGAAGTACTTCGGCGCCCCACTGTCAATGGCCCTACTTTTGGTGGCAAGACTGAGAGACGTCGGTGGTGGCGGTGTGCAGGAGCTGGGCAGGTGCCTGGCCGTGTGCTACGGGTGGTATGTCATTGGCTCAGAGAACCGGCTGTGGGCCCCACTCAACCGTCGATCGGGTGCGTGCTCCTGCCACGATTGACACAGTGCGTCCAGCAAACAAGGTCCTGATAGGTCACGCGTGCTTCGCTGTCTGACCTCGCAGCCAAGGAGCTATCAATGATCGATCCGAGCGGCACCTCAGAGTATCTCCACTTCATCGGCCAGGCAAACATGCTCTGCTTGCCCAAGGTTCGCCGCACAGCGCCCCGGCGCAACCATCACGCAAGGCGCGCCCTCACTACGAATGCACAGAGGCTGATTTCGTGTACTTCACTCTCTTTCTCTTTCTCTCTCTCTCTCTCTCTCTCTCCATGTTTATACGTGAAGAAGGTTACAACTGCGAGATCTACGCTCGCATGCGTCCCGCAAGTCTCCCCTACACGTGGCCGGAGGTGTTGCGATGTCCAAACGCATGGCAACTGACCGTTCTTTTTAATGCAGGTCGTCCACCGTACACCACATCTCGCTGGTCTTTGACGGTTGGTCTGGAGCCCTGCACGCGTGCTCCCGCAGACATACATACGCGGCGCTGGCTCACCGTGTGGCTCTGTTGTCACATAAAGGAGACAAACCCCAGTCGCGGCTCGTGCTTTGGAGCAAAGACCACCTGGCTGCCCTGGCGTTCTACCCCCTCACGCTGATGGACGTGTGCTGCTCTCCCTTGGAGGAGATCGACCCCATGGTCTTTCATCACGAGTACGTGTGTCGGATCACGGTCTCCTCCACCCCCAATACCTGTGCTCACCCTCGCACACATGATCACAGAGGCGGCTCACAGACCATCACGGCCGAGGGTATCCCGCTTCCTCCAACCACTCTGCCGTGGGTGGTCGCCCGCGTAATTTGTGCTGAAACAAAGCTTGTGCGCAGGTGAGATGGTGCGCTTCCAGGTCACCGTCGACGTGGGCTCTTTGTATTACGACCCTCTCGAGCGCTGCTACCGCGTTCCCAGGGACAAGCTCCGCAGGGAATGGACTCGGTACAACCACGGACCCCCGGTCCCTCGCTTGCACTCCAACTGTCCTCAAGTGGCGACGCCCCGACGTGCTCACACTTGAGTGTTCTGGTGGCCGCCCATCAAGGGTCAGGCGGGCCATTCAATGGCGAGTGTGCGGCAGGCATATCGTCGCGGACTGCGTGGTGTGCGCGTCATTGGCCGAGCACCTCCCACCCAACCCCATCGACCCCCGCGTGAAGCTCAGGTGGCGTCAACCGAAGGCGCGAGCGTAGTGGCGTTTGCTGGCGGCGACTGACACCGCCGAGAGGGGCATGCAATAAAATAAAACCACAACTCGAAACGGCAAGGCACACAATCTTTTCATCGCACTTGCACCAGCACTGCATCGTATGGCGAGCAAGCAACCGGAAGATGAGACCGTGGAGGAATGGGAGCACCCACTCTTCATGAAGGCTTTGCCTCCCGCCGATCATCCGGAAGCAGGCACCCTAGACGCTCTTTCATCCCTCATCTTCGACGACAAGACCCCCGAGCAAATCGCCGAACATTTCAAGCAGCAGGTACCCCCTCTGCCCACGCTGGCTGAGATTTATATCATTTATCATTTATCAATTAATTTAATTTGATTTAACGATCAATCATAATAATGATTATTAATTCATCTCACATTGATGTTAAAACAGGGCAACGAGATGGTGAAAGCAGGGCCCAAGTACTATCGCGACGCTATAGCCTACTACACGCAGGCGCTAGAGCAGAAGTCCTCTATCGCCCCCAACAACTCCGTCTACTACTGCAACCGCGCCGCTGTGCAGCTCATGCTCCGTACCCACACCCTCTCTTTCGTGTGCGTCAGTGCATCGTATTTCTGACAGTGGTCCTCTTTCATCTCTCTCTCTCTCTCTCTCTCTTTGTGTGTGTGTGCTCGCGCGGCGTTGTGTCGAGCAGGCAACTACAACGCGGTGGTGATGGACTGCATGTCCGCGATTGAGTGCAGCCATAGCAACATCAAGGCCTACATTCGGTACAAGAAGATCCCCACCGCCTCGTGTGCGCCTGGTATAACCAGCACAGCACGTTGCTCACCACAACGGCCGCATGCCGTTCCCCCCTTGCTTGTCGCATGAAACAGGGCAGCCAAGGCGTGCAACGCCCTCGATAAGTGGGCGGAGGCCCTCGAGTTTTGCAAGGGCGGGCTGGAGGTGCGCCTCACACTCTTTATTGTATTACTACGTATTTGTATTTGTATTTGTATTAATTATTTTATTTTATTTTTTTATTTGTTTTTCAATCCGAAACCATTGCCGCGAGGTGGGATTGGTTGGCGCTCACCGCCGCACGCGTGCAGGAGGAACCCAACAACAAGGACCTGGTGGCGGAGGCGAAGAAGGCAGAGGCGACCAAGGCCAAGATCGAGAAGCGGGAGCAGGAGAAGAGGGAGGCCGAGGAGAGGCGGCAGGCCGAGAACAACAAGCTCCTCGCCCTCCTCGCGAAGAAGGGGGTCCAGATGGGCGAGCCGTCGTTCAACACGCAGGCGTATGTGAAGGAGGGCTCCGAGGGCGAGCTGTCGCGCACGGTTTTCGTGGGCGCGGCGGGCGAGATATCGATGTCGGTCCTCTTCATCTACGAGGAGTACAAGCAGACGGACTTCATCAAGGAGTTCAGCCTCGAGGAGACCTTCATCGACCACTTGGCCATGATGTTCCCCTCCCTGCTCTACACGCCCGTCTCCGAGACTGGCGAGGCCGTCAGCGTTGCGCCTTCCCCGTGGGACGAAAAGAAGGCACGTCGCTCTACTCTTGCCCTTGCCTTGGGTGGTGAGTGTATCGGTGGCGATAGTTATGATGATGACGACGACGACGACGACGATCTCGCTGACGATGTGGGTGGCGTCACAGGATTACCTGGTGGAGAACCTCCTGGTCTACTACGAGACCAACTGGACACAGCCACTGGGAGCCTCGTCATCCGCGAAAAACAAGCCCGCAAAGAAGAGCAAGGTCAAGGTCGATCCTCGGTGGACGCTAGGGCGCGTGCTGCGCGACGCGCGCTACGTCGTCCCGGGTCTTCCGGTCTTCTACATCATCCCCACGCGCGCCGAAGCCACCTTCCTCCGCGCCGACCTCGACCAGCCCCTCCAGTGAAAATAAAAGAAAAATAAAAAGAAATAAAAAGAAATAACAACAGTTGCTGTGCGAGTAAGAGGATGGAGCACCAACAAGAAGCGGAGCCTCAGGACGAGGAGCCGAGGTATGAGGGAGATGTGAACGAGGACGGAGAACCGCATGGGCAGGGCGCACTGCACTTTCCGGATGGGTAACTCATGCTGCTATCTCCGGAGCTCGTGGCGCTACCCTTCAGGGTCCGGAGAGAGGGAAGGGGGGGGGGGCGAAACTCACCCAGGCGCTGCTCACGCCAGGTCGCGCATGGGAGGGCAGTGGGTGGAGGGAGAGCTACACGGACCGGGCGAATACTCCTTCGCTGATGGCTCTCGCATATTGGGTGCGCGCCTCCGGCATGACAGCACGATGACCGCGGAGCCCGTGTGCTGAGGCCCTGCGGTGGGGTGGGATGGGGTGGGGGTGGGCGAGAAGGCGAATGGGTGCACGGAGAGCTGGCGGGGCAGGTGGAGGAGCTCGACGCCGAGGGTCGGGTGCGGTACCGTGGTCGCTACGCGAGTGGGCAACGCGAGGGGGATGGCCAGCTCTGGTACCACGACGAGGGCGCCCGCATCGCGGGGACTTGGTCTCGGGGCCGCCTGCAGGGAGCAGCCGTCTACTACTACCCCGACGGCAGCAGCCTACGCGGAACGTGGAGCGACGAGGGCGAGCTCGTGAGTGGCGTGTGGCATGACAAGAACGGTCTGGTAGATCCCCGGCACCGCGAGTACCGCTTCCTGGGCGTGAACGAAAATGAAGACGAAGACGAAGATGAAAACGAGGATGATGACGACGACGAGCAGGAACACGACGAGGAGGAAAAGCACATCGAGAGAAGCGCTGCAGGCGATGATGAAGACGAAGACGAAGACGGCGAGGCGCGAAAGGTCCAAGAGGACGCAGGGACGAATCCCAAAGAGGGAGAGGAGGTGGCGGAAGCGACGAGGAGCAACGTTGGCCGAGGCAAGCTGTTCGATCGCCCCTACGCCCTGGTGCGCGATCCCTACGAGGAGCAGTACGTCTACGTCGAGGAATCGCGCGTGCCTCACTCGGGCCAGGCACTACTCCCTCAGGCCCAGTGCTTTCGCTGTCTCCCTCTCTCTCGCTCTGGGCTGACCAGCGATCGCTGCTCGAAATTGCACCGCGAATGCGCAGGGTCTCTTTGCGGCGAGAGACATGGAGGAGGGCACTATCTTCAGCTTCTATGCCGGTGAGAGGATCACGCACGAGTTCAACGACCGACGGTTGTGGAGCGAATGCAGCAACGCCATCACTCTGGATGACGACCTCGTCATCGATGTGCCGCGTCCATTTGATCAGCTCGACCACTACTGTACGCAGTAGCTCCTCCCATTTGGTCGTTGCGCCGTACAGGAGGGGGAGGGAGACTGTGCAATGGACCTACCTTATGTGGCAATATGGGGCAGGTGCATCGCTGGGACACAAGGCAAACCACGCCTCGCCGCCGGAAAACAACTGCATCTACTATCCCTACGACAGTCATCCGGTGTTTGGACGGATCAAGTGTCTGCGTAGCATAAGGCCCATCAAGCAGGGCGAAGAACTGCTCGTGGACTACGGATACGAGGCGCACGAGGCCCCCGAATGGTGGACGCCGCCCTCGTCAGCGGCCGCCAGTGCCGCCTCGCTCAAGCGAAAAGCCGATACCCTGACCCAGCCCTCATCAGGCCCCGACGCTGACACCCCGTCCTCTTCAGCCTCCATGCCTCAAGTCGTAGACGGAGCGCCCGCCCACAAGGTGCACAAGAAGACGATCGGGCGAGTCCCGAAACCTGAAGGCTGACTGCCCCTCAATTTATTGTCGACCCTCTGTTGGATTCACACAAAAGCAAGGAAGCAGCACACATCACACAAAAGCAAGGACATGCCGATCTTCTATACTTTGGTTGCCAGAGATGGCCACATCCTCACCGAAGCTACCTCGCGTACGGTTGAGGCTGGCAACTTTCAGCAAATAGCTCTGCAAATTCTCTCAAAAATCGGACAGGAGTCGGAAGGGGCCAAGCGCTCCTTCTCTACAGGCGGGTACGATGATGTGCTAGATGATGCAGTTCCATTTTTCTATCTGTGGTCATTGATGATTTACCGCTTTATGCGCGTAGTTATGTCTTCAACATTCAGATCAACGACGGCGTTGTGTACCTGTGTCTTGTTGATCTGAGTACAGCCCCTGCTTCTTTCTTCCTGCCTTTTTTTATGTTTTATAAAAAATATTATTCATTTATTATTATTGTGAGGTTGATTTAACTTGCTCTCTGCTGTTTTATTTGTTGTGCTCCTTGCAGGCTTCCAGATGCGGATGTCGTTCTCCTTTTTGGCTGAGGTCATCAATCGCTTCACAACTACATACACTCGACTGGTACACCCTCTCTCTCCTTGTAGGAGTTATTCGAGGCCACTGGAGCTTGCTGACGCGTACCACGTGTGCTCCGCCTTGCGCTATGTGTCCAGGCCGTGAGGCAAGCGATCACGGGTCAGATGAAGGACTTTGATCGAACGCTGCAGCAGCTGATGGTGCGTCCATTTGTTATTCATGACTGACGCACAGCAGTGAGCCACCGCTGTCATCATCGACCATCGTCTTCTGGGGCTTGCGCTCACACGGCCCTTTGGTGCGTTCGTGCAGGAGCACTTCTCCAACCCCGGTGCGGACAAGATTCACCGAGCCAAGCAGGAGATCGAGAGCGTGAAGCAGGTCATGCTCACCAACATCGGTACCTCCGCCCAGGACATGACACACACTCTCTCCTCGATGGTGTGCTGATGCTGGTCTCTCTTCTCTCTCTCTCTCTCTCTCTGCCACCACCAGATCTCGTGCTCAAGCGCAATGCCGACATCGAAGAGCTGAGCATGCGCACGGAGCAGCTTGACGATTCGTCGGCTTCGTACCGGGTGCAAACGCGTGCCGTCAAGAAGAAGATGGTGTGGAAGAACCGCAAGTGGGCCGCCATTCTCGGGTGCTGCTGCATCCTCCTCGTGGTGGTACGCGCCCCGTGTTTCTCTCCTTTCGTCTAGCCCACCCCCCAACCATTTACCAGCTCTCGGCTATCTTTTGAGCTCACCTTCATTTCTCTTTGTTCGCGGGCAGCTGGGCATCTACATTGTGATCTCTCTGATCTGCGGATGGACCTTCTCCAGCTGCACCTAAAGAGCAAGCTGGCTGCTGGTGTGGCCGGCGCCCCCGACGCAGCTGCGGACATCGATTTTGTTTTTTATCAATAAATCATTTTCTTTTGTATTTTCCTGGTCATCCCTGGCCATCGCGAGGACGAGGTTTAAACCCGCCCCGTTTTATAGTGCACCATGCAGAGGGCAACAGCAACAGGTACCATGACCGGTGCCACCAGGTTGGTGCGATTGCCCTCCCACCCCCTCGCCCTCCCTGCCTCCTGGACGGCATGCAGGCGTATGTTGTCCAGCACCCCTACCGCGCCGCCATCTTCGCCTTCATCTTCGGCATCTACAACAACCACAACACCGGAGAAGCATCATTTCTGGCTGCGTGCCGAGGCCAAGAAGAACGAGAGGCGCTCCATTCTACTGCCGGAGCACGTTGAGCGCCTCCTCGAGGCCGGCCACCGCGTCACCGTCGAACGATCGCGCCTTCGCTGCGCTCCCGACGCAGAGTACCAACGCCTGCTCAAGGAGCCCCTCGTACGGAGACCTCCTCCCCCCATCGCCCAACCCCTCGCCGGCCGCTACTTGCCGCTCCCCCCCTCCTCAATGGCTTATCTGCGGGAAGTTCCGCCGGGCGTGGGGCGGGCGCTCCCGTTCTTATCTCACCCTCGCCTCTTCGTGCGTGTGCACTGGCGTGACGTGGCGTGACGTGGCGTGGCTTGGCGTGGCGTGGCGTGGCTGGTCGACAGGCGGAGGAGGGGTCGTGGAAGAAGGCCCCGCGCGACGCCATCGTCCTGGGCCTCAAGGAACTGCCCGAGGAGGTACGCCCTCGCCTTCAACATGACATGTAGTTCCAGGAAAGGAACAAAAGTCCGGGAGCGGGGAGGAGGTGCTGACCGCTGCCGCCGCCACGTCCAGGACGAGCCGATCCAGCACAAGCACGTCTACTTTGCGCACGCGTACAAGGGCCAAAAGGGGGCCGAGAAAGTCCTCAAGCGGTACAGTACACCAACTGTTGCTGTGTGCCTCTCAGCTCGTCGGTGCCTTTTTTTTCTTTTTTCTTTTTTTTTAAACAAAAATAATTTGCTTATTTTCGTTTCTCCCTTCTCTTCTTCTTCTTGTTCCTGCCTCGGCGGCATTGCACGCGTTGCACCCGTGCCGCAGATACGCCAAGGGAGGCGGCAAGCTGTGGGACCTCGAATTCCTCGTTGACGACAAGGGCGCGCGCGTCGCCGCCTTTTCGGGCGCCGCCGGCAAGGTACACCTCCTCCCTCGCTGCCGCTGTGGTCGTTCCAGTTCTTTCGTGACCTCTCCCCCGGCGCACGCGGCAACTGCAAACGTGTGTGTGTGTGTGTGTGTGTGTGTGTGTGTGTGTGTGTGTGTGTGTGTGTGTGTGTGTGTGTGTGTGTGTGTGTGTGTGTGTGTGTGTAGGTGGGGATGGGACTCGCGTTCGCCGTGTGGGCCCACCAGAAGCTCACCGGGCGGCCCTACTCACTCCCGCCTCTCAACACGCCCTACGAGTCCTTTGCGCAGATGGCCCACCAGATGCGGCAGCTGCTCGATCAGGTGCCCCATTCGCCCCCCTCCCCCTCCCTCTGCTACCATGCTCCATCTCGCTCACGTGTGTGTGTGTGTGTGTGTGTGTGTGTGTGTGTGTGTGTGTGTGTGTGTGTGTGTGTGTGTGTGTGTGTGTTGGCTGTTGCACAGGCCAAGGCCAAGGTCGGGCATGACCCGAGCGTCATGGTGGTGGGGTCCAGAGGCCGCTCCGGCAAGGGCGCCGTCTCCTTCGCAGAGAGGTGCGTCCATTCCCGTTCGGCCAATTGGGCGGAGTTCGCGTGTGGGGAGGGAGAGGGGGCATGGCTGAACATGAACATGAACATAAACATGAACGACATCGCCACAGCGTGGGCATCCAGCCGACGGAGTGGGGTCGGGAGCAGACCGCCAAGGGCGGCCCCTTCCCGGAGTTGTTGAACTACGACATCCTCATCAACGCCATCTACCTCCTTCCCGAGGTGAGGCTTCCGGCCTTCATCACCAAGGGCATGATCGACCACGCCACCGACAGGTCTGCCCCCCTCCCCCTTGACAAGCCTCCCCCCGTCGTCGTGGCTGGCGTGTTCACCGGTGTGCGCGCACACCTGCGCCGTCTTCGGGGTCGCAGGAAGCTGTCGGTGTTCTCCGACGTGAGTTGCGACGTGACGAACCCGCACAGCGTGTTCCCCATCTACGACCACCTCACCAGCTTCGTCCACCCCACCGAGTGCGTGGCCGAGCAGCCCACCCCCCTCGAGGTCATCGCCATCGACCACCTCCCGTCCCTTGTGCCGCGGTTCGCTGCCCATCACCGCCATCCATCCTCCCCGTGATTACATATATTTAATCTTTTAAGCAAATTTATTTATTTATTTAATTTTTTTTATTTTTATTTGTGGTGGATCGACCGTCGACCACGCGCAGAGAAAGCAGCAAAGAGTTTGGCGACCTCATCGTGGAGCACATCCTCCACTTCGACCAGGTGCCGCCCTCCTTCGGCGGTGGGCGCTTGGATTGGTCGGTTGATGCTAACGCGATAACGCCCTTTTCGATACTCTTGCTCGTGTTCGGGGGGGGGGAATGCAGACGCCCGTGTGGGGTCGCGCGCTCAAGCTGTTCGAGGAAAAGGTGCAGCCGTTCCTCCACCCCCCGCGCTCCTCGGATTAGGGGTTCGCGACCAAGATCTCCAGCCCCCTCCCCGAACTCGTGGTTATGGGATAATGCAAAATACATGAAAATTGGACGAAATTACCCAAAATCATGCGCGACTTTGAGCCTTGGCGGCGTCGTGCCCTCCCTCTCCTCTCTCCCTGGGTCGGCCAGGGTAAGCAAACATAACACACCATCACTAGCTACACAAAGAGAAGAGGAGAAGCAGAAAAGAGAGAGAGAGAAGACAATCAAAGCAGAGCAGAGCAAGCGAGAGAGAGAGAAAGGAAGGATCGACCATGACCGAAACCGCAACACAATACACGCCCCACCTGTCGGCCGCCACCGGCACGGAGCCCGCCGGCAGCCTCGGCGGAGTGGGCCTCTCGCCGGGCGGGGCCGTGGCCTCGACCACAGAGCAGCCCTCCAGCCGGCGGGAGGGCGAGATCAGGAACAGGGCCCGCTTCGAGGCGGCCCTGGTGGGCATCCTGGGCCCGGACATGGCGCCCCGCGGTCCCGCCGCCGGGCGCCTCTACGAGGTGTTCGTGTCGTACTTCCTCCACCAGGCCCTCCACCACGACAAGGCCCTCTCTGCCCACCGCCTCACCCTCACCCTCCTGGGCGACCCCACGTGCGTCGACCACTCCCCCCTCCCCCCCTCCTGTCTTCCTCCTCACCTCCTCCTCTTGCGTGTCGTCTGCTGTAGGGCGCCGGAGAAGGGGCGTCGGCTCAAGTACAGCATGGCGGGGGAGGAGAGGGAGCCCAACGCCTTCCTGCAGGCCCTCCGCTCTGCGGCGGCGGCGTCCAACGCGACAACGCCACTCTCCCTCTCGTCGTCGGCTGTCGGCGTGCCGACGCGCGTGGGCGGCACGGTGGGCGAGGGGACTCCGTTCCTCCAGTCCGACGAGAAGTTCTTCGCCATGGCCACCGCCTGGCTCGGAGGTGGCGTTCCTCCCCTTTCCCTCCTCCCCCCCTCACTCGTTATGCTGGCCTGGGGCGCCTTGCTCACCTTCGCGAGGCGTGTGCGTGTGGCCCGAGCAGACGACCTGTGCCTGGCGTTGAAGGCGCTGCTCCGGCGTGTGAAGATCAGCTTCGTGGCCACTCGATTCCTCGAGGAGCGAGGCAAAAAGATATGGGTATACATCTCTACACCGTCTACTTGAACATGCTGCCAACCCCCCCCCCTCCTCTCCAAACATCGATTGCGCTGACAAATGGGGCATGCGTGTGTGGTCGTCACGTCGTGGCGCGCAGGTCAACTGGGAGTGGGTGGGCTCCCGCCACGGGGACACCTCGGCCCACGAGTTGGGACCGAACGAGCGCTGGGACGCCACCGCCGTCAGCCGACAGTACAGCAGCGCGAGCGCGGCGCCGGTCCCCGCCTACCGCCCGCTGCGCATGGAGGCTGGCACGCCCGAGGAGGGCGGCCTCCGCGGCCCCGCCTCTGTTCCGGCCGCCTGCGCGCTGCCTCCCTCCGAGTCGTGGGACCAGGCGGCCACGCTCTCGAGTGGCGAGTCGCAGATGACGGCGATGTCTGTGCCACACGCCACCTACTCCCTTCCTCCTCCAACGGTGGTGGTGGCCGGCCAGCAGCCGCCGTTCGCTTCTTCGATGCCGTCCGACGTGCTGGTGAGCTATTGCTCCGCCGGCTTGACGTCCTACGAGCCCGCCGCAGCGCTCCCGCCCGAGACGGGCATCCCCGTGCTGGCGCCCGCCAAGGAGAAGCGCTCTCTTGGGCGGAAGATCACGCGGCGCTTCCACAAACTCACGCACCACCACCACCACAACCAACAGCTCCCAACATCAGCAGCAGCAGAAGCAGCAACAACAACCCAATAAACAACTGGACAGAGGTCTTGAAAGAATGCCAGGAGCAGCATTGCATTTTTCAATTCACAAATGCACACAACTATGAACAAGTGAATGCACTCTACCATGAGGAGGAGGGAGCGAGCTAATAGCGCATGGTGGGTGCGTTAGGGCAGTCCAGAGGTCCCTCGTAGTCGGGAGCCATCCTGCGAGACCTGCTCAACAATGGTGGCATGCGGATTCCTCACCTCGTGGTCGACATCGCTGCCGTGGCGCTTGTCATCACAGTATGTTGTGAACGATGACAGACTGTACGCGCCGCTGGCCGTAATCCCAGTGGATGTAGACGCCCCGCCTGTCGTGTTGGCGATACGCATCCCACTGCACCTTGAGCATCAATGATGCACCGCTCGAGGGCATTCTTCTTGAACAAAATAGTGCAAGAAACTCCCGGCAGAGTTTGGCAGGCGTGAAAATCGGCCTTGCAGAAGAAGTTACAGCAACAAGATGGAGACACAGAGGGAGGATATCCCAGGTGACATTCCTTCTTGTTGCCCCTTGTCTATTGTCTACTAACTCTCCTGAAAGCCTCTACAGAGAGGCCGCGGCACTACCAGTCAATCACCATCGTGCACGAGCAACGGTGCATGACGCTGAGCTCGGTCTCGGTGGCGTCAATTGAGCAATTAAGAGACGTGATCATAAGCAAAATTGGAGGAAGCCTTGAGGGCTACAGCCTGCTCAACGTGGTCTGTTCCGAAAAACTCATCAACGAGCTGCCCCAGGAACCGGTCCTGGTGCTGCGCTTGACCCCTCCGCAGGCAAAAGGTACCTCTACCACCTTTCCTCCCTCGCTTCTTACTCTATTCAACCACCACCTTCTGCTCTGCAGAGTCGACTCCCATCTCTGACATATCCCGAGCCTGGGTGGCGTCCTGTTTACGGCCATCCAAAAGCTATGAGAGTTACTGTCGCAGTCGAGTAAGGATGTACCTTGGGAGCAGGGTAGTCGCCCAGCTGAAAGAGTCAGCCATCGTTTCCACTACGCTGCAAGAGCTCCTATCAGTTCGTATCCCACACACCGCCTTTCGAACATGGCTTGCTGACATGCGTGGTTGCAAAGGTTTTATGCTTCGACGAAGCTGGGGTCGATTCGCGGTGGGAAGAGCTGTGCGACAGCAGCCCCCACTTCAAGGCTGCTGGTCAGCATTTGCTCAGCAGCTTCCAACACCTCGAAGCTCTGTGGGGCTGCAAAGAGCTGGCATGGGTGGCCTACTTCCTTGGGACACTGAGCCTCGGTGGGCAAGTTCCAGGCGGAAATCGGTTCACAATGGACGGGTACAGCTGATCCACATACCTTCTGACAGGTAACTCACCCATATGTCACACAAACGCAGAGATGTGGCACTTCAAGGAGCACGAGCGATCCCCCACACAACAACCAACAACTGGGTGCGACCGGACCTGGCCATCGGCATGTGTGAATCTGGCTCGAGCTGGGACAGGCTATGCGCAGGGAAGGCGATTCTCCCGCTCGACATTGTAGAGTTCAAGCGGGACCAAGCGGACAGTGAGGATGGGTGGTGCGTGAGCCTCTTCTCTTCCTCTGGTTGCATTACGGGCATTGATCGGCAACGCAATCTCACTTCTGTGTGAGGGACGTTCCAGGTATCGTTTGCTCTACACTGCAATCGTGTGTGCTTTCCACCAGATTGATCTACTCGATGCCCAACTTGATGAGGCATCCTCTACTCCATCATTCTCGGCCGCCATCCCTCTGACGCTGGCTACACGCATGAACGGAGATCATTTCCGCATGGCCTGCGTGTGGCACGTCCAGGGACGAGGCCTCCACGTCGGAGTGTTGTATGACCGGCAGATTAACAGTGTGACTGACCTGAAGCGGTGCTTTATGTTGCGCCATGAGGCCATCAACGTCGCCATCCGGTTCGGCACCATGGTGCACAACTTCGATCTCCACGATAGGAGAGGCCCACGTGCTGATTTCTGGTGGAGTCGGTTCTGCACCTGTGAGAAAGAGAAGGATGGCACGCATTACGTGCTCTGTTCAGGCTGCCAGAACTGGTTTCATCCCAAGTGCGTTGGTCTTGACATCACCAAGATTCCGCGCGGTGGGGATTGGAGCTGCCCAAAGCATAAGCGCCCCTCCAAGCTCAAGAAAGCGGAAGCCGAGCCCAAGAAAGATCGTGGACCAATAGTCACGGCGGACCCTTCTGCTTCATCGATGCTGAAGCCAATATGTCAGCTTTTCAAGGCAAGTTGTTAGCTACGTGACGACTTTTGCGCATGTGGCGCTTTCTCTCACACACCACACAGAACTCCTCGAGCACCCTTTGGCTGTGTCACAGAGAAGTCGCTTCGGCAACGGGCGGTCGCGAGGAGGTCGTGGTGAAGCTGGTTGAATCGAGGGAACATGCAAACGAGGAAGCACGCATGCTCAGACAACTTCGCCAGGTGCCGCACGTGGCGCAACTTCTGGAGGTGATCGACTGCAGCCTGCCCGACGACACTGTCTGTTTGGGCCTTGTGATGCCCTACTACCCCCTCTCCCCCGCAGACGCTCATGGTATGTGATTCCACTCCTGCCTGCGTGCACTGTTTGGTTGGGAACCGGAGCTCTCAAGGCGTTTCCAATTGGAATTGCTCATTGGAGGTCACCGCACAGGCATCAGTTCAGCGCAGTTGGATTCGGACGCCAAATTTACACGTTACGCATGTCAACTACTCAAGGCACCACCCCGCCCACCCGCCCGCCCAGAGGATGAGTGTCGCTCAATCAACATTGACGCATATGGGCGGACGCAGGCCCTGCATGGCGTACACGAGCGCGGGATCATACACCGTGATATCTCTCACGCCAATGTGGTGTTCACGCTCGCACGAGACCTTGATGAGGGTGGAGGAGAACTCGGCACGACGATTCTGCTCGACTTTGACCTGGCTACGGACGAAGACGCGGTGCGTGGGATCAGCCAAGATCCGTGGGGAACCAAAGGCTACGTGGCGCCCGAGACCCTCCAATTTGGCGAGCTCAGCTGCAAAAGCGACATGTGGAGCGCTGGCGCTCTTCTTGCATTTCAGGTCAGTTAGCGTGCTCTCTGCGTTTGGCCCGCACAGCGACGCACGCCTACTCCATCGTCGTCGTCACTCATCGGCCGGCCACCAGATGCTTGGGGTGTGGCCAAGGAACGATATGGAGACGCAGACCGTGGCGCAAATGAGCCTCACCGAAGCCAAGGCGTGGGTGCAGCAGCTGGACCCTGCCAGATGGTACATGCCTCATCTCTCCTTCTCTCTTCTTGCGCTTACATGCACTTGCGTCAGCATAACTACATGTTCTCCCGTCCTTAAACCATCATCACCACCATCACCAATAAGGTGGTGGAAAGCGGTTCCATCGCCCTATCTGACCGAGGGGCGGTGGACATTGGTGCGGGGCATGCTGACTGTCGACCCTGAGGCGCGCCTCGACGCGGCCTCCGCCCTCCACCGGTTCGACGCGTGCTGGTCCCATGCCGGCACCTTCACCAAGCAGTCAACCTCGCCCCAGCACCACGCCAAGTGAGCCGCAATATAAGCGGAAGGAACCATCAGAGTGATGGGATGGACGGAAAGCTTTCTGGCAAACGCAACGAGGACGCCCTCTCTAAGACTCTGCTTCTTGCCTTTGGAGTTCATGATTTCTTCACGCAATACCACGCAGCAGCAGCAGCAGCAGCAGAAGCAGCAACAACCAAATAAACAACTGGACAGAGATCTTGAAGAGGGAAGCAGGACTGTAGTTGTTTCTTTTTTCACAAATGCACAACTTTTATGAACAAGAGAATGTACACGACCATGCCAAGGTCGAGGAGGGAGCGAGCTAATAGCGCAGGGTGTGGGTGCGATAGGGCAGCCCGGAGGGGGACATCATGGGGACCTCGTAGTCGGGAGCCATCCTGCGAGACCTGCTCAACAAAGAGTCAAGTTAATGTTTGTTTTGAAAAACAAAAAGCACGTGGTGGCAATTTTCCTCTCCACGTACCTCTGCAGCGCGCCTTCTTTGTACTCCACGAGCAAGCGGTCGCCGCCGGTATAGTGGGTGTCGGTGACCAGCACGCCATCGCTGCCGTGGCGCTTGTCTGTGGCAGATGTGCGCACGGCGACGATGAGAAGACTGCGCGAGAACGAGTAGACAGCCCCCCCCCCCAAAACCACCGCAGGAGGGAGAACGCTGGTGGTGGTAGAGACGCGCACCGTTGCGATAGTGCCCGTAGTACCGCTGGCCGTCATCCCAGTGGATGTAGACGCCCCGCCCGTTGCGTTTGTCGTCTCGCCAGTGGCCGTCGAACACATCGCCGACGGCAAACACCATGCGGCCGTTGCCACAGCGCTTGTCGTCTCGCCACTGGCCGTCGTAGCGCCTCCCGTCGGTCCAGCGCAGGGCTCCCATTCCGTGCCGCTTGCCCCCTTTCGTGTTTTTGCCGGCGCGCGCCAGAGCGAGCGTGAGCACCACCACTGTGAGAAGCGGAAAGAGGAGAGGAGAGGAGAGGAGAGAGGAGGCCCTCGTCATCCTCTGTCCGGGCGGTGAGGTTACCTTGCCAGTGGCCCTGGTACTTGGTCCCATCGGCCTCGACGTAGGAGCCGGGCCCGTCGGCCTTGTTCTCGCGCCACGAGCCCTCGTACGTGTCGCCGTCCGAGTAGACCATGAAGCCCTTGCCCCATCGCATGCCGTCCTGCTCCCCCCCGCGCGGGTCGTTGAGTCACCCGAGGCATGGCCTCAACACACACACACACACACACACACACACACACACACACACACACACACACACACACACCCTCTTCGAGGGCATGCCCGCCAAGGGGGGGGGGAACATCTCGTCGAGAAGGCGCACCTTGAGTTGACCGACGTAGCGGCGCCCGTCGGCCCACGAGTAGACGCCGTGTCCGTTGAACTTGCCGTTCTCCCAGTGCCCCTCGTAGTGGGCGCCGCAGGGCCACGTCATCTTGCCCAGCCCGCAGCGGAGGTTGGCTTTCCACGTGCCCCGGTACACGCGCCCGTCGGCCCACACGCACTGGCCGCGGCCCTCCCGCTTGTCGTTGGCCCACTCCCCCACGTAGCTGCGGGGGAGACAAAGCGAAAGAGAGAGAGAGAGAGAGAGAAAGCGGGAGAGAGAGAAGAGAAAATAGAGTAGAGAAGAGAAGATGGCGTGGCCGTCAGTCCTGCGAGGACGGAGGAGGAGGAGGGAGGAGGGCATACCTGTCACCCTCGGCGTAGGACATGCTGCCCTGGCCCCACCGCAGTCCCTCCCGCCACTCACCCGTGTACTCCCTGCGAGGGGGGGGGGAGAGAGAGAGAGAGAGAGAGCGCGCGCCACAACGCGCGGAGGCAAGAACGACTTGAGGGCCCATTCCCGAAGAGAGACGCCGAGGCGAGGCGGAAAGTGGGGGAGGAAGGGGAGGAGGTTTACCGAGCGTCGTCGCCCCAGACGTAGGTGCCGTAGCCGGACAGGTTGTCGTTTGCCCAGTGCCCCTCGTAACGGTCGCCCGACTTGGCCCAGTACATGCACCCGTAGCCTTCCCTGTTTCCGTTCTTCCACTCCCCCACGTACTGGCTGTCCGTGTGCCCGTGTGTGTGTGTGTGTGTGTGTGTGTGTGTGTGTGTGTGTGTGTGTGTGGTGTGTGTGTGTGTCCAACCGCGCGTGAGCGCCTTTGCCCGGGAGCGGCAGCAACACACGTCATTGGGAGGAGGAGGGCAGCACCTGCCGGAGGGCCAGGTGTACTTGCCGTGGCCGGTGCGCGCGCCCTTGGTCCAGGTGCCCTCGTACTTGCGCCCGTCGGCCCACCAGAAGGTGCCCACGCCGTCCACGAGGCCGTCCCGCCACTGGCCCTCGTACACCGTGCCGTCCGGCCACTCGCACCGCCCGGTGCCCGTGCGCACGCCCTCCACGAACTCGCCCTCGTACCGGCGCCCGTCGGCCCACCGGTAGACCCCGCGGCCCGTGCGCTTGTCCTCCTCCCAATCGCCCTCGTACGAATCCCCGCTTTGCCGGCCACCGCCACCGCGGAACGAGTGAGAAATGAGAGGCCAAGGTGGAATTCCACGGAAGCAAACACAATGCAACGCAACAGCGTGTACCTGGGCCACACGATCTTGCCCTTGCCGTGCTGGCGGTTGTTGCGCCAGACGCCCTCGCACACGGTGCCGTCGGCGTAGCGCATGACGCCGGGCCCCTCCATCTTGTCGTCCCGCCACTCGCCCGAGTAGGCCACCCCATTGCGCCACGCGTACGCGCCGCGCCCCTGGCGCTTGCCCTCCTTTGTGCGCTCTCCTGCACCCCCCCCCCAAGACCACAACGCACCGTAAGCCACATGCTCAATAGTTTCAGAAATTATGACAAATAAATATGCTTATTATTAAATCTAACAAAAATAAATAAATAAATATTTTTTCGTCCTTCAGCGAAGGGAGGGACAAACCTTCGTAGAGGGAGCCTGGAGCAGACGGGTCGAGGGAGATGGCGGGGTGGTTGTCCCCCCCAGCTCCTCCTACGCCACCACAGGGGGCGGAGGAGGCGTCGGGCTTTGTGGTGGCCCCCACCTCCTCCACCGCACCTGGAGCGAGGCAAGCGTCGAAGCGGATGCCCCCCATCATCCCGGGCGCCACGGCAGCAAGGCTTCCACGTCGGCTCATGTTTTAGCAGTACAGGTGTCGTGGTCTTGCCTCCTCTCTTGTTTCTTTAATACTTGCTCTTGTGCTGCTGTCCGTTTGGGTCCACCTTTTTTTTATCAACTCCGGATCTCCGGTGGATAGATTGCTTGACGGCATGTGATGGCTATGGCTTGTCCGCGTGTCTCGGGATGATGCCGTACCCTGGCCAGGTCGATGGCGCGTTCGCGCATAAGGCCAGAGCCAGGAGCTCGGCGCATAAGCTGCGCCGGCGTGATCACCATGAAGACGAGAACGGCGAGCAGAGAGGAAGATACTACAACATCGTCGTGGTCCTCGTCCTCGGACGTTCGTCGTATCCACCTGGGAGTTCAGATGTTGCATATAGCCCGCAGTTGGCTGGGTCGTCGCAAAGGTGGATGCAGCAGCCAGGTAGTACCTGTCTCCCCCTTCTCTTCCCAAGAAGTACAACCTACTGTACAATGCTCGACCCGCACCCAGCGGTGGTTGCTGGTCATCCAGGGCGACGACGACGCCGATTTCACGCTGTCCAAGCACCGTGGGCATGGTGTGCGTGGGCATGGGTTCCTCTCTCGGGTATCCCGTCGGTCCCCCCGAGCTACCCCCTCCAATAGTGCTCCTTGTCGTTGTTGGTACCCGCAGCTGCGGGTGCAGATAATCGTGCAACGTTGGGGGTGGGCCAGGCAGGCAAGGACCATAGGTCTGATTTTCAGTTCCTTGTCCGCACGCGCTTGAGGGCGAAGGTGGAGGAAGAAAGTGTTTATTTCGCTATTACTCGGACGACCTCCAACCACCAGTAACACCCATCATGACCCTTGTCTTTTCTCACTTCTTATCCAACTCTCTACTAGTAGTTGTGGTGTTGTTGTGATGGTGTTGTTGTGGTGGTGTGGTGACTGTTGTTGTGGTGATTGTGTGGTGGTGTTATGATGTTGTTGGTGTTCCTGAGCGACAGTTGTTTTCTTGACCCTGATAAGAGAGAGAACTCACCCCACACCCCTATGATCAGGACCACTAACTTGATGCTGTGTTTTGAGTGCTGGTGGTATCTACTGGGGCTGGAGGTCATTATTGTCAGTGCACTCCAATCAGGATTCTGCTCACTCTGTCAAAGCTCAAGGAAGACAAGGCCACAGATCTGAGCTGCAAGAGCTAGAACAAGAGCGGCAAGTATGAAGGTGATGACTGCGTGGCGCCGGTATGCCCTCATCAGATGCGAGGCTTCCTGCCGAGTCTCCGCCGGGCAGTTGATCTTCTCGCGCTCAAGTTAGGCGAATCGCCTCTGCCACTCCAGTTTATACATCACTTGGGCGACCTCCTCCTCCTTTCTCTCAATCTCCAGCCGATTCCTCCTCCTCACGGCGGCCGCCTTCGATAGGTCTCGGTCGACTTCGGCAAGGAGTAGCCATATCAAGTCGCCGCTGCCGCTGTTGCCGGTTCCATCACACAGCTGCTCCATGCCAAAGGAGTAGAGATGTTTAGCTCTGACACCAATGGTGTCTCTGACGGCGTTGCAAATGGGACGGTCGACGAGGACCGAGTGGGCCGGCTGAGAAGGAGTCGCACGCTGTGGCGATAGTGCAGCGCTGTTGTGGACGCGTAGTTGAGCGTCACGCTGCTGAATGGCCGAGTGACAAGGAGTCATGCTGGCCGTTGGCGACTGCGTGGCGCCGCCCGGCGAGCATCAAAGCCACCGTCCCACGCTTTATTTATTGATTTTCTTTATCGTCAGCTCGGGTCCTCGCAAACAACTAGTACTTGCCCAGCATGACAGCCAGCGGTGAACGTGGGGCGAGTTGTCGTTCGGGGCGTGCTGGGGACCATTGGTATGGAGAAGTTTCGTGGCATACGCTCCGTGGGCGGTCCCCTGTGGATGCCTGGCAGGGTGACCCCAAACGCAACGAGGACGCCCTCTCCATAGAGCTTCATCGTGCCCTCTTCGGCGTTTACGATGGTACCTTTCCTGCCTTGCAAGTGCACCTGCGGCACGTTCCTCGCTTGTCATCTCGGAGAGTGTAAACACGCCCCATCTCACAAGATGCGTGGGCGGGTGTTCTGCCCACCACAACAACCCTCAGGGAATGGAAAGACCAAGCGGCTGGTGCTGCAGATGCTGGGCATAGAGGAGAGCGACTGGGAGTGGGCGGCGAGCAAGCTGGGTGCGGACTACCATCTGCCCTCTCAACTCGACCCTGACGAAGCTGCCCACTTCCTGGCTCGCGCACTGCCCCCCGCCCTCGCCGACCTTCCTCCTCCACCCGTACCTCCCCCCTCCTGCGGTGCTGCATGTTCGTGTGGGGCGGTGGCGGTGGCGGGTCGTGGCGGTGGCGGTGGGCGTGGCGGTGGCGAAGTGAAACCGACCCGACGGCGCGGCGCCTGCGGCAGGACGGGGGAGAGACCGACAAAGCCGGCTGGGAGAAGACTTTGCGGAAGCGGGTCGCGCGGGTGCATGCGGACATGCGGGGACAATGCATCATGGGCAGCGCCTCCACCGCGGTGGTCGCCAGGCTCGTCCCATCCTCGGTGCCCGCTACCATGCCCACCCTGGTCGTCGTCAATGTTGGCGGTACCCGTCGTAAACTCCAAGGGTTGTTGTTGTTGTTGTTGTTGTTGTTGTTGTTGTTGTTATTGAAAGAGAGAGAGAGAGAGAGTCCACGACTAACGGCGGCTGATGTGGTGGCACATGCCGCGCGCAGACTCGAGGGCAGTACTGGGGCGGGGCGGACAGGCTGTACAGCTGTCTCGCGACCATAACGCGGGTACCCCCTTTTTCCTCCCCTCCTCGCGGAGACCGTAATTGACGTGGCGCGCGCCAGACAAGAATATGGGGGCGGCCGATTTCGAGGTGGAGGAGGTGCACGTGCATGTGGGACGCCTTCGAGTAGACGACGAGTTTCTCGTCCTCATGTATGTGCGCCGCGTCGTCGTGGCGGCGATACACCCATCCATTATATACGCCACTTGGGTGAGGCGGGGCCATCGCTCAGGCGCGACCGCGTGGTGTGCCTCGATGCAGGTCGGATGGGGTCTACAACGCGTTCAAGGAGGGCAACGACGGGGTGGTGCGGTATGTACGGGAGCATCTCGCCGCGCGAGAGAGCAGCGCCAGCGCGGCCAGCCAGCTCGTCCGGCGCGCGCGAGAGCTCGAAGACGCGGTGGCCAGGCCCGACAGGTGCCACTTCGTTCCCCCCCCCAAACTCTCCACTCAATCCGCGCTCGCAACACGTCACTCGAGAGTGTGTCAAGCTTGACTGACCGGTACCCTTGGTGGTGGTTTGCGGGGGGGGGGCTGCATGTGTGCAGCAAGATAGACGACATGAGCGCGGTGGTCGTCGTGTTCAAGCCCACGAGCGAGGCTGGCCCTCTGGTGCCGTGGGACCAAGAGGACGCGTGGGAGCCTCCGGAGGTGCTCCACACAGGCAGCAGGTCGCGCATCACCACTACCCGCCTTGTCCGCCTCCTCACCTCCATCCCGCGTGGTCGGCAGGCATCCTCTCCCTGCACTCGACTCTCGTGGCCTCGCCCGTTCGTTTCTCTGACTTCTCTTTCTTCTCTCTCTCTCTCTCTTCGCTCTCGTGCTGCAGGGGCGCGGCCTCGTCGCCGTTCTCCTCGGCATCGCCGTCGCCATAGCTCTCCTACTTCTCCTTCTCCTCTTCGCCCTCCGAGAATGAGCGCGAGAGCCAGGCACTCCCGCGAAGAGGACGTGGACCGAGACAAGAGAGGAGGAGAGGAAAGAGAAGGGAGATGAAGGTTCGCTTCATGCAAGTGCACAAACGGGAAAGGAAACGAGGAGTCTTAGTCGTATTTGACGAAGGGGTTCCACACGCCCTGCACGCTGCGCTTCTGCGAGATAATCTGGCCCGTGCCCAGGCGCCGCGACTTGAGGCCCCACTGGTTGCGAAGGTGGTGGACGTAATGCTCCACCTCATCCGCCTCCAGTCCGCCCACACCTACAGTCTTCTCCCGGCCCGTCACTGCACCACCACGAGTGAGTCGATTTGCGCCTACACATCGCTGGCATAAAACGAGGAGCTTGAAGAGAGGGGGGGGGTACGGTATTCGCCGGCAAGATGTGGATGGCGATTGCGACGCTTCACAATGTCCACCACGATTTGAGGGTTCTTCTTCTGGAATTCGGGCAGTCGCGTTTCCAAAAACTCACTGCGAATTGGCGGCACAGCGAAATGAGAAAGATTAGACTTTAGGTACGGAGACGGTTAATTGCTTCAGAACGAGGCCGTTACCGCACACCCCGGCTACTTCCTCCAAGATCACAATATTGGAGCTTGAGCCTCCTCAATTGCCAAACGCCCGCTTTTGACATCTCTCCGGTACGGTTTGCTGTGATCTTTTTTGTTTTCTTTTGTTAAGCTTGCAGCTCCATTCATTTTCTCCATACATTTCTCGAACGGAAGCATGCAGGAGACGGGAAAGCACAGCCGCGGACACCAAGTGCGCAGCGCGGAGGCAGGGCTACTTCACCTCCAGCAGCGGCTTGAGGTTGTGAAAGCCACGCTTGACACCACTCAGCATAGTCTTTCTGCCTTTCTCGAAACTCAAGAGGCACTCAATCTCGTATGCGCCCCTCACTTCCCCGTCTCTCCTGCACCTCTCCTCATTGTGGCACCGTCACGAAACGTGCCTAGGGGCTTCGACCGTTTCTTGCAGTGTTTGAACTTCGCGGCGGGGAGAGACACGATGCCGGCCAATAGCTTTTGTTTTTCTCTTCTGAACAAAAACATTTTTTATTCCACCTCCTGGCCCAACCGGCGTAGAAGCGAGTAGCGGCCTCCTCCCCAAGCATGATTCTGAACGAGGCGCAACTGGCGTGTTGGGGTGTTGCGCTCCTTGTCGTGTTCGCTTGCGCTGTGGCGCGCTGGCTGTATGCCACAAAGCCACAGCAGTATCGCACCAAACATCAAAGTGTGGCTTCAACTCCTACATTGAAGCCACCGCCAGCCGCCGCGCTGGCGATATCAAGCAGCCAGCAGCAAGCTAGTACAGGCCCAGGCGGAGCAACCAGGGAGAGATTAACCAAGGAGCTGGTTGCACTTGGCTTGGCCCTCCTCCAAATCCAGAAACTGCAAACTGTAAGCACCATTTACTCCCTGCCGAAGCCCCGTGCTGATGCCCTGCTCTTGAAAACCCATCACAAGGTGAAATGGATAGCGGATGGTGCGTCCCCTCCCCCGCCAGAGCCATTCATGCCGCGAGCTCGCGTAAGGTAGGTTCCTCTATGTAGTTGAGCTTTGCACAGGAGTTACGTGTGCTCACAGCTCCACCACAGAGAGCAGCTGGTGAATGATGGCAACTTCGACGCTGCGCTGTGGAAAGAGGTTGAAATCGCGCTGGAGGCTCATCCACAAGTCCGAAGCTTCCAGTTCGAGAGTACTGACGTGTGGGAATGGACGCACATCCTTCGCGTATGTTGCCCCTTGTAGTTCTCAGTGGTTGTGGTGATGCTTACACTTCTTTTGCGCCACAGGCTTGAGTGCAGTTCCTCTTTGCCCGCGAAAGGCGCCCTCTGAGCAACTCGATAAAGGGACGACATTGATGGCCGTGCCTTGTGTGGAGAGGTTTGTCACGGAAGAGAAAGGCAAGAGAAAAAAAAAGAGAAATGGGGCAAAAGCGGAAACAAAACTCACGGGATGGAGCACACGGATGTTGTCAGGCCAGAGCGGGACTTGCGTGCCCTAGAGTTCTATAGGTACATGCAGTTGAAGCACATACGACCAGGGTGTTTTTTTTTTTTTTTTTGATTATTTGATCGAATTAATTGCATAATTAGGATTAATTGCATAATGATGGAGCTCGTGAAGTGGGGTGGGAGGCATGCACTGGGCGGTGGAGCGGGCAGGGCTGGGGCGCAGGGTTACGGTAGTGGGAGCATACGACCTCAACGACGGCGCCAACAGGACCTACCGACACAACTTCCCCGCCACCCCTGTCCGCTCGGTACGCCTTGCTTACTGCCGGTGCCGTGACCTCTCTTTGTGCCACGAGTGTGCGCTCACATGGAGGCCCCCCCTTCTCCTCCACAGCGCGATCTGGCTTCGCTGGGCGTGCGCGAAGTAGAGGCGCACGCAGCCGACATTTGGCTCATGAGCCCGCCCTGCCAGGTGCCCGCGCGCTTTGTCTTGCTTCCCGCGAGGGGCGAGCTTGCAAGCTGACCGCGTTGGCTAGCCGACGGCTGGCGGGTGTGTGCGTATGTGTGCGCGTGTGTGTCGGTAGCCCTACTCGCGTAACGGGAAGCAAGCGGGGGCGGATGACCCGAGAGCCAAGAGCTTCGCCCACCTGCTGGGGCTTCTCACGAGCCTTGCCCGACCGCCGTCCTACTTGCTCCTAGAAAACGTTTTCGGCTTCGAGGTGGCGCCCTCCCTCCTTGCGCCCCCCCCCCAATTCCTCGCGCCTCCACCGGAGAACACGTGCTTCCCGGGGAGTATCTCATAACGCCGCACGCGTCTCCGCGCACACGCACACGCACAGAGGTCGGAGAGCAGGGCGCAGCTGGTGGCAGCACTGGAGAAGAGCGGATATCGGCATCAGGAGTTTTTGCTCTCGCCCACCCAGTTCGGCATCCCAAACCAGGCACGCAGGAGGGATCAGCATTGCCCACCTCCATCCTCCATCCTCCTCCTCTTCGGGCAGGAGCGTGCTGGCTTACCGCCTCTCTCTCCCTCTCTCTCTCTCTCTGTATGGCGCGTTGTCATCGGTCGCGCAGCGGCTGCGCTATTTCCTGCTGGCCAAGCGCGAGCCGCACGCCTTTGCGTGGATGCCCGCGGCGGATGCGCCAGCCGAGCCGCTCCGGGTCGTACCGGTGCACGGCCGAACGCCGGCGCAGCTGCCCACCGACCCGGACGCTGTGGGACAAGTCGTGGTGGCTCCGCTCTCCCAGTTTCTGGAGCCCGATGGCTCTCCGAGTGTCCGCGCTCATCGTGTCCCCGACGCACTTGTGCTCAGGAAGGGCCTCCTGTTCGGTACTCCACAGACGCCGCGCTCCCTTTTTGCACGTCTTGTGCGCGCGTGCCGCCTCGCGTGTTCTGAATTCTGGCACACGCCCAGATATTGTGGGGCGAGAGGACACGCGGTCCTGCTGCTTCACCAAGGCCTACGCGCGCTTTGTGGAGGGCGCTGGAAGCGTGCTTCGGGCGGGCCCTCCCCTTCCCCAGGTCAGCACACCTCACGCCGCCCCACCTTTTGCTGGCTGCTGAAACGGCTGCGGTGGCGTGTTGTGTGTGTGTGTGTGTGTGTGTGTGTGTGTGTGTGTGTGTGTGTGTGTGTGTGTGTGTGTGTGTGATGTGTGTGTGTGTGGAATCGCTGGGGTGGGTGGTGGTGGCGGTGGTGGCGTAATAACAGGGCTGGGCGGATGGTGCGAGCGACGAGGCCATGGGCGCGGCGCTGCTCGGGCTTGGGTTGCGGTACGTTGGAGGCTGTCGTCGTCGTCGTCGTCGTGGGGGGGGGCAGGAAACCGAAGCTGAGCCCCGCGTGTCCGCGTGTGGGCGGGCGGGTGCATTGGGCGTCGCCAGGTACTTTACGCCGCGGGAGGTGGCCCGGCTGCACGGATTCCCGGAGGGCTTCGAGTTCCCCGAGGACACGAGCGAGCGGCAGAAGTACCAGCAGCTGGGCAACAGCCTCAACGTGCTCGTCGTCGCCCAGCTCCTCCTCTATCTCCTCCATCCCGCCGCGTAGGTGCACACCTCCTCTCTCTCCCTCTCCTTCCTTCTATGTCGTACTACACACCCAATGATTCAATTATAAGCTCCGAATCATGATGGGGAGTGTTTGTGTAAAACTGCCGCCTGAGCGCGAGAGGAGTTTATCCGCGGCGTGCAGCGCCAGCGCTATCCTCGTCGTATCCAGCACCGCCTCCCTCCTCTCCTTGCGTACACCAAGTCGGGTGGGGAGCACAAGTTTTTTTCCCGCCATTTTCCGCTCCATTTTCCTGGTGATTTTTTTGCTGCGGCAAGAAGAAAGTTTGACGGACAACAGATACACGAGATACCAACTGCCAAATGCGGCGTGCTGGCGGAGCACACACAACGTATCCGCGGCTCGCCCCAAGGCTGCCCAGTTGCCTGGTTCCTCGCCATGATGCGGCCGTACGCCTCCGCACCGTTCAGCAGCGAGCCGCGGCCCTATTTGTCCTGCATCGCCGCGCGATCCATCGAATTCCGGCGATGATCACCATCACGACCTGCAGTGGGCAGCCCCCCCACCACTTGCGGCGCTCCCTCACGGGCGAGGCCTCGAAGGCTGCCGAGATGGAGGGGGCGGTGGGTACCGTCGGCCGCCTGCTGGCCTCCCCGCGTGCCGGCGACCAAGAAGCGGGGCGCCAGCTGGCCACGGACTTGCTTGCCCGCCAGGGCCTCTCTGCCCAGGGAGCCCACGCCCTCTTCCGCCTCGACTCCCGCTACTCACCCCCCGCGTTGCAGGCCATCGCTGCCGCCGACCCCTCGCAGGTTCGATGGACACTCCCCTTCCCCCCCCCCCTTCTTTCTTTCTTGCCCTGGCGTGGCGTGCGCTGCTCCCCACTCACCCCACCGCCCGCGCGGGTGCCATCCATTGCAATCAGGCTCTCGCCCTCCTCAAACGACTGAAGCAAAGGTTTGGGAGCCCACACGCGCGCGATGGCTTTTTTCCCCCTTTCCTTTTGCGTCTTCTCACTCTCACGCATCGCTCTTGCACATGGCCATTACGTGTGTGTGTGTGTGTGTGTGTGTGTGTGTGTGTGTGTGTGTGTTGTGTGTGTGTTGTGTGTGAAAGCAGTGGACGAGAGGTTCCTGTGGAGGCCGTGAATGGGGTGATGCGTGGCTGCCTGGAAGGCATGAATCCGGTGGCGGCGCGGCAGATCTTCGAAACCCTGCGCAAGCAACAGTGCCTCTCCCCCTCACCGCCGCGCTCGCTCGTGACACTCCTCTCGGAGCACCAACCGCGGAGTGGATGCTTGTGGCTGGGCGGGTCCTGTCTTGGGGGGGGGGGGCGTGCAGGGCCGTACTGGGAATCAAACCGGATTCCGCCACGTGTGCGTTGGGAATAGAGGTGGCCAGCTCTTATCATCATCATCCTTTTTCTGGCCGCGACCGCTTGGACACTCACACCACTCACTATCACCCACCATCACCATCGCCACTATCACCATCACCAACCACGCAGGCGGTGGGGCGTAGCGGTAAGCCCTCCCAGCTGCGTGCTCTCATCGACGAGCTTCAGCGATCGGCGCCCGTGCGTTCCCTCCCTCCTCCCGCGGTGGCCCGTTATATTGGAAGCGGATAGAGAGATCGCATGTGTGTGGCACGTGTGTGCCGTATCTTATATATATATTTACACACACACACACACACACACACACACACACACACACACACACACACACACACACACACACTGACATATACTTGTATTTAACAGCTGGACGGAAAGCTGGTGGCCAGCATGGTCACGAACTTGACGCACAGGCGAGCCTACCCTGATGCCCTCGACCTCGCGCGCCGCCTCCAGGCCGCCCATCCTCATCTCGCCTCGCCTCCCCACGCTTCGTACGCGCCCGCCTCACCACATCTGTCGCCCGTAGCTCGTGTCGTTGGTGGCGGCAGCGGCGTGTGAGGGGGCCTCGCGAACGGAGCGACTGCTTCTGACCGGTCTCGCCCGCGTGTGTGCACGCGTGGTCGTCATCGCAGGGAGGTGCAGCGGGGACTGATCGAGGCCAGCGCGGTGATGGGCGACCTCCGCACGTGTCTCGACGCCGCTCACGAGCTACAGAGGCTTACCGGCGCGCCGCCCGACATGAACGTCCTCACCAACGTCCTGCACGTATGGACGGCCCCTCGCCCTCTTGTCCTTACGGCCTGCTGACCTGGTGCGTGCGTTCGTGCGGTTTGACCGTGTTTTTTATTTTATTTACATTTATATTTATATTTGTTTTATTTTTAATTTTTTTGGCAGTGCTATTCGAGGTCAGGGCTGTTCGAGAGGGAGCACACGTTGCTTCTCCGCTACCTCGCCTCGCTTCGCTCCCTCCGCGGTCCCGTTGACCAGGAGCGACCCCGCACGTCGCCTGCACAGCCTGGCGCTGCCTCGTCATCGTCGTCATCGTCGTCATCGTCGTCATCGTCGTCATCGTCGTCGTCATCGTCATCTCGGGCGGGCGGAGAGGGAGCCTCCTGGCGGGACGTCCTCCACCGCGCCCTCGCCCACTCTGTCGGGCCTAGAGCTGGCTCGCGTAGTGATCCTGGCACGCTTCTCCGCCTGCCCCGCGTTAACGCCGTGGCCTCTGCCCGCCCGTCTTGGTCCTCACTCTCTCCCTCCTCCCTCCTCCTCCCCCTCTCCCCTGCTCCCCCTCTCCCCGCCGTCCAATGAGCAGGGGACGCCGCCCTTGGCTTGCTGGAGGAGATCCTGCGCGCGGAAGGTTCCTTCCTGGGCGAGCAGCTCACCCTCCGGCAATTCAACCCCGCCATCTACGCCCTCGTCCGGTACTACTACTACCACCACCACCACCACTACTGCTGCTGCTATTCGATCGATCGATCGAGCTCTTTCCTATCTATTATCTAATTACTCACCACCCTCCGTGCGTGCCCTATATGGCTACTCCTCTCTCTCTCTCTCTCACACACACACACACACGCACACGCACACCCGCACGTCTGCCTCCCCCTCCCCAAGCCTGGGCCAGGTGGACCGGGCGCTCACGCTGGTGGGAGACACCCAAACTCACGGCCTTGAGCCCGACATTGCCACCCACAACACCATCCTCAAGGGCACGCCCTCCTCCTCTTTTTTTAAAAAAAAATTATTTTATTATCTTTATTCATTTTTTTAATAAATAAAGGTGCTGGGCCTTACCGCGCGCGCGGTGTGTGTACAGGCTTCGCACTGCGGGGGGATGCGGTGGGCGCCGTGCGGTACTACAACGCCATGCTACGCAGGGTACGCGCGCGCCCCCTCCCCACTGCCCTGTTGTTCGCTTGGCGCGCGCGCGTCGCGATGGATGCATCGTCGGAGCAAGGTTCGAGGCCTCCAGTTGACTCTACTCCCAGGGAGTGAAGCCGACCAAGAAGACGTTCCTGGCCCTCCTGCGCGCTCAGGTCTCTCTCCCCCCCCCAATCCCTGATCTTATGGACAAGCGAAGCTCCCTCCTCCCTCCCCCCCCTCATCATCATCACCATCATACTACAACAAACCACCACAACAGACAACAAATAACAGCAGCACCAACAACAACAGCAAACCACAATAAAGGGAAAAAGCAAGGCCAGCCAGACAACCTTGCGCTGACCCTCTCCTTGTGTGTGTGTGTGTGTGTGTGTGTGTGTGTGTGTGTGTGTGTGTGTGTGTGTGTGTGTGTGTGCTGTGTTGTGTGCTGTGTTGTGTGCTGTGTGTTGTACCACCAGTCCGAGGTGGTGGCGCGGGAGGTGGGCTCTCTCCAGCCGGCGCCCCTCGTCACCCCCCAGCTCTACAGGTTCGAGGACTCCAGCCTCCTCCGAGAGACCTCGCCCCACCACATCCAGGACGCCTACTCGCAGCTCCTCCTCGAGATGCAGGCCCACGTGCGCATCCCCCCCCCACTTCTCCCCCCACCCTCCTCGCCCGTCATCTCCGATGGCTCACTCTCCCCTCTCCCCCCCCCCGACGCCACACAGGGCGTGCAACCCGACGCGCAGTTGCTCTCGTCGCTGGTGTACGGGATGTGCCTGGCAGGCCTCGTCGACGCGGCCCTGCCGCTCGTCGCCTCCTCCCTCCAGGTGCCGCCACCGCCACCGCCCACCACCTCTCCCTCTCTCCCCGCTGCTCCGTGCCATTGATGAGTTGACCGCTCCCTGGGGGGGGGGGCAAGCAGGAGACCGACGAGCGCGGCGCGCGGCGGACGGAGAGGCCGAGCGTGAAGCTGTTCAACCAGCTGCTGCTGGGCATCTCGCTGCAGCCCCGCCCCTCGGTCGACATGACCTCGCGCGTGCTGGGGATGATGGAGGACGAGGGTGTGACGCCCAACGAGCACACCTACACCACCCTCATCAACATCTACTCCCAGGTCACCCAGCAGGCCATCGCCGCCTCATCGTCGTCGTCGTCGTCGTCGTCGTCCACGCAGCAGCAGGGCCCGCGCAGGCCTGCGGGGGGCGCGCCCCACTGGCCCACTCCTCCTCCCGCCGAAACGCGCGAGGCCGGGCGAGAGGCCCTCCTCAAGGCCCTCTCCGTCTACCTCTCCATGCGCCAGCAGCGCGCGCGCGCCGATCATCGCGCCGGCGCGGGAGGGGGAGGGGGAGTGGTCCCGACGGCCACCTTCAACTCCCTCCTCAAGCTCGTGGGCACCGAGGCCCTCCTCGAGGTCTCCTGCCACGACCTCGACCTCCTCCACGCCCAGCTGGGCGCCGGCAACCCGAAGCAGGGTGGTGGTGGTGGTGGTGGTGGTGGTGGTGGTGGTGGTGGTGGTGGTGGTGGTGGTGGTGGTGGTGGTGAGGAGGGGGAGGGGGAGAGGTGGGTGCACCTCCCGCTGGCCGAGCTCCAGGCGCGGTACGCCAAGCGACCGCTGCCGCTGCCCGCGTACGTGCCGGCCGAGTGCGCGGCGTCGGACATGACGCCCCTCGAGCTCCTCGTGTGGCGCGACCTCGCGGCCAACGGCACCTGCCCGGACCGCGTCACCTACAACCACCTCATCTTCCACCTCATCGCCTCCGGGCGCCTCTCCCACGCCGAACACTACCTCCGCTTCCTCCTCCGCCACACCCCCCTTGCCTCCTCCTCCTCCTCCTCCTCCGACACTGCCGCCCACCACGGGGGCGCTGCGCCACCGCCGGACTTTCTGGGGCGGCAGCACAACCCCAAGTACTCGGCCTACCTGATCAAGCAGCGGAACGACCGCCGCGCCCAGTTCGCCAAGCTCCTCGCCAAGACGCCCCCCTCCTCCTCCTCTGCTGCTCCACGCCATGCCGAGGACGCTGCTGATGATTCCTCCTACACCAACAACGACAGCGACTCCCAAGAGGAGGAGCCGCTGGTCGAGGCGCTGCCCAGCAGCAGCAGCCCGCTGTTCCTGCGAACGCTGTGGCGCGTGGGCGAGGAGTACCTGCGCGCGCACCGCTTCGAGGACTTTGTGGGGTGCTACCGCCTGGCCGTGGAGAGCTACCCGGTGTCCGCCCCCAAGTGCTTCGGCTTCCTCCTGCGCGTCTGGCGCACGCCCGACGACCCGGGGCGCACCCCCAACGCTCGCGCCGAGGACGCCCTCCACCAGGCCCTCCGCAAGCACGGCCTCACCGACCCCCAGGCCACTCCCTCCTCGTCGCCTTCTCCCGCCCAGATAAACGCCCTCTTCCAGTAATAAATCCAGCCAAAAGAAGTAGTGTAGTGTTTGGGGGGGGGCTAGTCCACGTGGGTGGGTCTGCCTTCGCTCACCGCCAAAGTTGTTACGACTTGTGCTGCTCCGCGTCGAGATGCTGCTGGAGCAGCAGGTTGATGGCCTTGGGGTCTGCCCGACCCTTGGAGGCCTTCATCACCTCCCCGACGAAGAATCGCTTGAGCTTGACTTCTCCGCGGCGGTACCGCGCTACGTCGTTGGGGAAGGCCTCCACCACCTGCGTGTGCGTGTGCGGGGGGGGGGGGTAAGAACGGGAGGGCGCACGTAGGTCGCGAGTTGGTGGAGTGGGGCCTTCGTGCCTGGAGGATGAGCTGCTCGAGGGCGTGCGTGTCCTGCGTGAGTTGCCAGCCCTTGGCCTGCACGATGTCGCCGGCCAGGCGCGAGTCTCCGAGGGCCATGAGGTCGAGCACCTGCTTGCCGGTGGACCTGGAGATGGCTCCGGCGTGGACGAGGCCCACGATGGAGCTCACCTGGCCCGGCGTGACTGGACTCTCCTCGACGGTTTTGCCGGCCGAAGCCAGCCGCCCAAACAGCTCCGACGTCACCCAGCTCGCCATCATCCGGTGCAGCTTCGTCTTCTGGTCCCCCCCTTGCGTGCGGCCCTGCCGCACCGCTTCCTGCACGCGACCAGAGGAATCACGCCACGCTTGAGGGCGGCGGCCAATGGCGATGGTGGCGGAGATTGGGGAGGGGCGGTACCTCGAAGAAGTGGGCCGCGCCAAAGGTGTCCACGAGCACCTGGGCGTCGTAGAGCGGCAGGTCGTAGTCCGCCACGAGGCGGCGGCACTTGTCGTCGGGGAGCTCGGGGAGGGCGGCCCGGATCTGCTCCACCAGGCCCTGCTCGATCACGAGCGGCGGGAGATCGGGCTCCGGAAAGTACCTGCCTCGCAGTCGTGCGCGCGCGTGCGGAGGGGGGAGGGGTTGCGTTGGAAGGGGGGCAGTGCTGGGAGGGGGCAGTGCTGGGAGAGGGCTACGGCGACAAGCGGAGGCAGCGTATTCCGCCGTCATCGTGCGTGTGGGTGGGGATGTCGTACCGGTAGTCCAGTTCGTCCTCCTTGGACCGGAGACGTACGGTCTTGTCGAGGTGAGGGTCGAAATAGCGCGTCTCCTGCTCGATGACCCCTCCGCCCTCCAGCAACTCGATCTGCCTCTCCCCCTCGTATTCTGTTTTTTTGTTTTTGTTTTTGTTTTTGTTTTTGTTTTTGTTTTTTTTTTGTTTTTTTGTTTGTTTTTGTTTTTTGCACGCATGTACACAGCGGCACGTGAGGCAAGCCAAGCCAAGCCAAGCAAAGGAGGAAGGGATATTGGGGGGGGGAGCAATACCGATGGCGCGCTGGATTTGCTTGAGCGAGTTCACGTTCTTTACTTCGCAGCGGGTGCCGCGGGGTTCGCCCAGCCTGACCCCCAAATGGCACGATGAGCACACGCGGGGAGGGGAAACGACGACGACGAGGATCACACGGACCGGTTGACAGAGACGTTGACGTCGCAGCGAAGGGAGGACTTGTCCATGAGCTTGGGGTCAGACGCGCCCACGCACTGGAGCAGCATCTGCATCTTCTCGAGGTACTCCACCGCCTCCTCCCCCGACCTTGCGGCCACAACGCGAGAGTGAGAGGGGGCCCAGACCGCACGTCCACGGTGGCCCTCCCCAAACCTGGCGGCGAGGGCGGAGGTACCGGAGGTCGGGCTGGGAGATGATCTCGAGGAGGGCGAAGCCAGCCCGGTTGAGGTCCACCAACGTGTGGAGCGGGTGTTGGTCGTGATACGACTTGCCGCTGTCCTGCGCGCGCCGACGCCACACACACACACACAGACAGACAGACACACACACACACACACACACACACACACACACACACACACACACACACACACACACACACACACACACAACACACACACACGAGCGTGAGCGGGGAATTGCGAGTGGCGCCGACTGTCCTTGTCCCCTCCCCCATCCCCCCCTCTCACCTGCTCGAGCTGGACGCGGTGGAGCGCGACAGACCGGCGCCGCTCCTCGTCAAAGGGGAAGATGGTCAGGCGCCCTCCGGTCACGATGGGGTCTGGCTCGAGAGAGAGAGAGAGAGATACAGAGAGAGAGAGAGGAACGAAACAACCCACACACACCCGCGCAGGCGAGGTAAGGGGTGCGACGAGGCTAGTTTTGGGGGTTTGGAGTGGGGGGCTGATCATGTCAGGCCCGAGAGCATGCGCACGTACGTGTGTTTTGTGTGATCTGGTAGCCCGAGGGCATGTCGCAGTAGAAATAGTGCTTGCGGTCGAACCGCGAGCGGAGGTTCACCTGTCCGCCCAAGGCCAGCCCTACCCTTACGGCCTGGTGCACGCATTCCGCGTTGAGCGCCTGCCGCCCATCAACCACACACACCACACACAACCACACAAAAAAGGTCAGGAGGCCACACGAAGAGTTCTCGGTTGGTTTGGGGTTTGCAGATTGATTTTGAGGGAGGGAGAAGAGACCGGTAGGGTTCCGGGGTAGGCTGCATCAAACAGCGCGACTTGAGCGTTGCTCACGCCACCAAACTGAGCTCGAGCACCTGTGGTGCCGCACCAGTGACACACGCAGAATGAAGGAAAGGAAGAAGAGAGAGAAGTGTGCGAGGTGCGGTTCGCTCGTGAGCAGCGCTTGGGGTGCGCGTGCGATTGAGGCAGCAGCGTGGCAGGTACCCGAGAAGAGTTTGGAGCGGGAGAGGATCTGAGCGTGCAGCTCCAGCCCCACCACCAGCTCCCACCCGGGCCTCACGGCACTGCTGGTGGCATAGCTGGCCGCGCCACTCCTGCACATGCCCAGTTGGCTGCCTCCGGACAAGGCCCGCGCAAAGCGAGCTCGTCGCATGTTCGAGGAAGGTAGGTAACTACAAAGCCCGGGCTCAGTTCTGTTTTCTATAATAAAAAACACTTTTTTTCCGCGAGGCGAACAAACAACATCATAATCGTTTCCGTAAAGATGTGGGCTGCCTACCGCGCGCTACTGGAACGCCAACCCCTCATCACCAAGGCTGTGACCGCCGGCACGATTATGGGCCTTGGCGATGCCGTGCAGCAGGTCGTCATAGAGCGTCCGCACGCCATCGTACGTCAATTTAATTTTAAAAATTGAAAACATACATCAAAAATTTATTCCAATTTATGGCGGGGGTTGACTCACCATATGTTGCTTGCTTGGTGTAGGACGGAGCGTGGCGCTACGACGCGATGCGCACAGCGCGACAGGGAGCGTTTGGTGTGTTTTTCATCGGGCCCGTAATGCACAAGTGGTTCGCCCTTCTCGAAAAGGTACAAACGCGCTCCTTTCGTTTCTATGTGTGTGCTTGTGGCCCGTAGCCTACCCTCAGCATGCTGGCCTGGTGCACGAACGTTCGTCGTGGCGCGCGCAGGTGGTGCCGGCCAGCAAGGTGGGACCGCTCGTGAAGGTGGGGCTGGACCAAGCAATCATCGGGCCTCTTGTGTGCTTTTCCTTCTTCAGCCTCATGGGCCTCATGGTGCGTGACTCCCCGCCGGCTCTGCCGCAAGGTTGGTGGTTGGCGGTGCCATCGTGTGGTTGTGCACGCACGTTTGACAAGTGTTGGTGGTGGTGGTGGTGGTGGTGGTGGTGGTGGTGGTGGTGGTGGTGGTGGTGGTGGTGGTGGTGGTGGTGTGTGTGTGTGTGTGTGTGTGCGTGTAGGAAGGACAATCGACCACCCAGATCAAGAACAAGCTCGAGAACGACTTCTGGCCCACGCTCGTGATGAACTGGAAGTACGTTTCGCGCCCTACGCCACGTTCTCCTTTTTATGACCAAACACATGGCACCCGCCTCACGCTGCCGCCAACGTTGCGCGTGTAGGGTGTGGCCAGCAATCCAGTTGGCCAACTTCTACCTCGTGCCTCTGCCCCTCCGCGTGCTGTGGGCCAACTTGTACCCCCTCCCCAATCATCACCAATGGTAAGTCGTGCTCACCGGTACCCTTGGCTTGCTGAAACCAGGGGCCAGTTTGGGTGGTCCATGTACCTCTCCCACCAGGCGCACAAGGACAAGGCGCCTGTACCGCGAGATTAAACCCCCCATTCCTCCCCCCCCAGTCACCACGCGGTGTTGGTGATGGCGGTGATGATAGGAAAATGCGAATGTGGTTATTGCGCCCGCCGCCACTCGCGGAAAGACCAAAGAGTTTTTTTTGTTGTTGGGGGGGGGGTAACGATACGCGCGCGTGCTTACGGCGTCATCACTGTACACGTCCGGCGTGGGGGGGGCAGTTCTGCCAACTACACCTTGAAGATCGTCTTGAGGGTGGACGACAGCTCGTTGACGATGCGGGCGTTCTGCTCGCTCTCCTTGGGCGTCATGGGCACGTACTTCTGGCACTGCTTGTGGTACCCGAGCGTCTTGACCAGGTTGCCGAGCGTCGGGCTCGACGGCACGAGCACCTGGGTGGGTCGGCCGCCCGCGAGGTGAGACCACCACTCCGCCCGGGCAACCGCGCACGGTTACGGTTTGGGGGGGGGGGGCGAGGAAAGAGGGCAGGCATACCAGCGGCGAGGCGGTGACGCCAGAACCCGCGAGCGCGAGCTCGTGCATGGTGTCCGCCACGGCTTCTCCGTTGGCGTCGTCCTGGCGCAGGAGCCACTCGGGCGATATGTAGTTGAGGTTGAGAAAGGGGATCTGGATGGTGCAGCCTCGGCCGTAGATGTTTTGCAGCTGTGCGGCGTGCCCGACGATCATGAAACCCCCCCCCCCCCGAGGCGGGACAGGGCGTCAGGTGGGTGGCCTTGTCGGGCGGGAGAGGGAGAGGAGGAGGGGGGGGTCTGTGCCTTGTCGGAGAGGCCGAAGCCGCGGGTCGGGTCGTCGGCGACCTTGCGGCGGAGCGTGGAGTAGGTGCGCACGGTGCCCGCGGGAGCTCCCTCCTTCCGGGGTCGCTCCTTGTCCCGCACCACGTACGTGGAAAATGCGCCGTCATCTTTGTCTGTGTCCCACACAGGAAAGAAAAAGAAAAAGAAAACGTTACCGGCTGTACTCGCAGTTCGCACGCACGATTTGTGGGGTCGCACCTTCGTCGGTCAGGCGCATGATGGTGGTGGAAGAGTCAAAAGGCGAATCATCGGGCTTCATCATGGTGGTGCCGGTCATGATGGTGGTGCCTGCCTCGCGGTTCCCACGCGCACCCCCACAATCACGCCGGGTTGAGTTGCTGGCCGCCGGCGGCGGGACTGCAGCTGTACCCGAGTCATACTCTGACGAATGCATGACCGTGGTCGAGGAGTCGAACGGAGCAGCGTCCTTCTCGTCCTCCAGGCGCATGATGGTTGTTGAGTTGTCGTACTCGGACGAGGCGCACGCGTCCATTCCTTCGCAGCAATCAACAACGACGGTGATTAAAGGGGGGGGGTAAGCGCTGTGCAAGACCGAACTGTCCTCCTCCTCCCCGCCACAACCACCACAACCACCACAACCACCACCACCCATTCACGGGCATCGCGCGTGCCACACACCAACAAGCAGGCTTGGGCGGGAGGGGAGAGGGGGAGAGATCTGGAGCTAGTCCCGAGACGCACCTCGCATGATGGTGGTGCCGGTGTCGTAGCTCTCGTCATCTTCCGTGTTGATCCACGACTCGGTCACGTGGGCCACCACCTGCCCTCACGTCGTGACACGGCGCAAGCGCGAGGACAGAAAGAGAAGCACACGCGCGGGAGGAGGCGAGAGTCAGGAAGGGCGAAACGTTTGGGGGGGGGGTTGGCCAGCTGGGGAATGCTCTCGTACGGTGTCATGGGCGTTTTCGTCTTCGCCATAGGTGCCCTCATCTTCGTCGGCGTCTTTGATGATGCGGCCTTGGCGGGCAACGATGTTCTTACACTTGTTGATGAGGTCGACCAGCACCGTCTTGGGTTTGCAGTTGGCTACAAACGGGTGCTGCGTTACGGTGCGTGGGCGCAGGAGTGGGTGCGGGTGGTGTGGGCGTGTTCATTAAAACGGATATTTTAAAATAAATAAATAAATAAATAAAAGCACGCGGCACACATGTGCTGAGAGGGAGGGAGAGTCCTTACCTCGAGGAGCTTCTCGGCGGACGGGCGCTGGTGCGGGTCCTTGGTGAGGCATGCGGCCACAAACGAGTGGAACTCGGGGCTCCTGCTCGCCACCAATAATAAATAACAAATAACAAATAACAAATAGTTGTTAGCATGCGGTCTCGGCAGCCAGCCGGGTGAGAGCTCTAATATTGGTGTGGTGGGTGGGGGGTGAGCGGAGGGTAGTATACCACTTGGCCTTGTCTTGGAGGGTGGGAGGCTCGTTGCGGGGGATCATGAAGAGAACGCGCATGGGGTGGGTGTCGTGGTAGGGCGGGAAGGTCTCCGCCATTTCGATGGCTGTGATGCCGAGCGACCACACATCCTGATCGCCAGAAAATCGAGCAGGTGTGCGCGTTGCGGGTGAGCGCATGCTCTCGTGCCATCAATCGCAGGCCCCGATATTTAATAATAATAATAATAATAATACTATTTCTTAATTAATATCGAGAGGGGGTGATGCGTGTGTACCGCCTTGCCGTCGTAGGGGTGCTCCTTGATCACTTCCGGCGCCATCCTGAACATTTTGCCCGCCGGGCGTCGTCGCAGCAGACGTGACCAGACACCAAGGGGAGGGGGAGGGGGAGGGGGTTGGTGAGGAACGCGTCCGGGAGACAGCCCAGGGCCGGGACGGCGCACCAATAGGGCGTGCCCACAAAGGTGTTGCGCTTGGAAAAGTTGTTGAACAGCGTTGCCGACACTCCGAAATCGGCTGGCCGTTCGTGGGAGCGTGCATCGTGTCAGTGTGCAGCAAGATCGCGCAGCGCCAACACGCGCGCGCACACAGCATCGACATAACCGTTGGCTTTCGCCCTTCCTCCCGCACCACGCCTCCCATCGCGAAAACGTGGTGATGCGCGCGCAGCGTCTGCGTACACGCACGGCGACGCACCCAACTTGACATCGCCGCTTTCGGTGAGGAGGATGTTGCCGCCCTTGATGTCTCGGTGGATCTTGGTGCCGTTGTGGAGGTAGTTGAGGCCCTGCATGCACCGCCGCCCCGTCCCGTTAGCGCCACTGGTACCAGTCGTCCGACCCTCTCTCTCTCCCCCCCGCCCCTCCCCCATCTTGGCGGTCTCGCAGCAGCCACACCTGGGCGCACGTTCTCATCTCGGGAGACGCGACAACTTGTGTGCGCGCGAGAGAGAGAGAGAGAGAGAGACGAACCTTGAGGGCCTCGCGACAAATGATGGCGATCTGGTCTTCCTGCAGGCCCGAGTCCAGAATCACGCACAGATCACTCACCGACCCTCCTCCACAGTACTCCATGCAAATCTGCTCGCGCGACGACGACGACACCGCATGCGTTCGAACAGCAGCGCGCGGGGTTAGCACGCGCCTCGCACGGAATGGGCCCTGCTCGAAGCTCCGCGAGCAAGGCCTGCCCGCAGGAGGGGCTCCTCTCAAAGCGAGAGGGGGGGGGATAAGAGGGGGAGCAGGTCAGGCACCCAGAGCTTCTCGTCCTTGAAGTAGCTGCCCCCGTAGCGCACGATGTTGGCGTGGTTGCACGTCGCTAATATCTTGATCTCACCCCGCACAGCCTGCCCCGCCACCAGCACAGCCCCCCCCCCACGCCGTGAGACATGTACCCAAAGGGAGGCATAGCGAGGGAGAGGGGGGGGGGAGGAAGACCTTCAACGTTGCCTCGTCGTCGAGGGCAAGTATCTTTACAGCGAGAGTCTCATTCGTGGTGCGGTTGCGTCCTTTGTAAACCATGCCGTACGACCCCTTCCCGAGCTTCTCCTGCAACTCGAACACGGCCTCGGGGTCTTCCGTGGAGATGTCATCTATCATGTGCTTTACCATGGCGGCCAACTTCTCCCCTTTGATTTGGCCAAGCATCGTGCAGTGATGAGGGAGGCGATCCTTTGCGTGGGCCTCCTTCGCTTGCCCGTGGTCGTTGGCGAGCTTTTTCGTTCAAAATAAAATTAAAAAAATGCTTACCGAAAAAAAGATTATTATTATTAATATTATTACGGTTCCTCCTTTTTGCGCAAATCTAGCAGGACGCAGAGACCGTAACGGCCACCCCCAGCATCAACCAAAACCAGCGCCACAACACCACATTCGAGACGTACACTGAGGTTGGGCGAGGGAGGAAAGGAGCCATGGAACAGAGCGACCCACAAGCCGTCCACATCGTAGGACACGACGGGCTCGAACACCATGCACTTCACCATCATGCCCTCCATCACCATCATTTGCCCCACGCCGCTCTTCACCACGCCACCCACCACGGTGCCCTTCAGGAACCGTTACCAACGGTGGAGGTCGATCAGACCGGAGCAGGACATTTGCCGCTACCGCCTTCGATACTCGCATCCTACTATGCCGCAGCAGCAGCGGCTGCCGCTTCTAGCGCAGACACCGGCGGTGCGGCTGGTAGTGGAGCCCCCGTGAGCTCGGGGGGTTCGCTCGGGCCAGTGGTCGGCGGAGATGGTGGAGAGGGGGGCGTCAGCAGCGGCAACCATAATCACATGGTGGTGGGCACCCCGCCTGCCACGCGGAAGAGGGGTCGGCCGCGGAAGCCCCCCACCCCTTACAACTGCGCCTTTGTTGGGTGCCAGAAGCAAATCACCAAACGCCGATTCTGCGCTGCCCACCAGAAGCGTCGCGAACGCGCCCGCAAAAAGGCCCAGCAGCAGCAGCAAATCCAGGGCCAGCCCGTAACCGGTACCTCACAGACTCCTCCCTCCCTTTCTCGTTGGAGCAATGTATATATATTTATACCTTTACATGTACTTTTTAATATTTATATTTGTGTAAATACGTATGTATGGCTGATGAGGATGATGGGGCGGCGGCGGTGGGTGGTGGTGGTACTGACGTTGGCCGACGTGACCGGCCTGGTCCAGACGTCGGCGCAGGGGGAGCTGGAGTGGGCGAGGATCAGCAGGCTCTGCTGGCCAATCTGCCGCCACTCCCGCCAATGCTGCAGGAGGCGACCGTCGCGAGCGGCCAGCCCCTCATGACGCCCTTCCAGCTGCAGATGATGGCCGAGCTCAACAAACAGCAACCTGTACGCTCATGCGCTCCCCCTCCCCTCCCCTCCCCTCGACGCTGTTGCGCCAGTGCGCGAAATGCACTCGATGGCGCCCGCGTGACCCTCCCTCTGCACCGGTGTGCGTGCATGCGTGCATGCGTGCGTGCGTGCGTGCGAGCAGTACGACCAGCAAGCGTACGATGGGCAGCACCACGTGAGTTCGCAGGACTATGAGACACACCACGACCCTGGCCAGCCGGGCTACGACATCTCGCAACAGGCCTACGAGCAGGCGCAGCAGCAGATCAGCTACGTGACTCAGCACGTACGACACCACCACCACCACCACCAGTCCCTCCCTCCCCCCTCCCCCCCTCCCCCAATAGTCGGGGAGAGGAGGCCAGCAGCTGATCGTCGTCGTCGTGTGTGTGTGGTGTGGTGGGGGGGGGGGCAGGAGGAGACCTACGAGGAGACCTACGCGGTGCGGAAGAGGAAGCGCGAGGATGAGGAAGCGGAAGACACATCCCCGGAAACCATCGCACGGGGCAGCGAGGAGCAGCTGTCGGCGCACCACCACGACGCCCGAGCAGAGGAACTGCATGAGGCCGCACACGCCAGCTCGGGACTGCTTTCTTCGGGAGACGCAGAAGCACAAGCGCGACATGAACAGGAACAGCCGCACCAGGATCACCACCACCACCACCACCACCATCATCACCACCACCACCATCACCAACAGCAACAACACCAGCACCAGCACCACCACCACCACCAGCAACCGGGACAGGAGCACTGGAGCGCAGGCGCCCTGGTGGTAGGGCAAGACGTCGCCTTGCAAGGCGACGATCCCACCCACCAACACCACCACGAGTTGGCTGGACACGCGTTGGCTGATGAGCACCACGGGGAAGATGTGCAGCAACCGCCGCCAATGGAGTTCCAGGTGAGCGAGGGCGAGAGTCCACACCAGGCACTGCCACCAACACAGCAGCTGGACGAAACCAAGAGCCATCTACACTTTGGTGCGCCACCCCCCTCCCCCTCCTCTGCCAACTGGCGGCCGGGCCTAGTGTGACTCTGGGAGGAGCGCTCATCTCAGAAGAGGCTGACCTGCGGCCTCACCTCCTCACAGCGACAGACCCCGAACCAGACGATGCAGAGGGCCACCAGGAAGCGAGATGGGTCTGAGAGGGCGAGGGCGAGAGGGCCGGAGCGATTCCAGGACACCCGCCTGGTGTGGGGGTGGGGGTGGAGAGGGCGAGGATGGCCACAGCAGCGGGATGAGCACGGTGGACGCGCACGCGCAGCAGACACGACACGCCAAACAACACCCAAGCACTGCTGGGAGTGATGGGCAACGTTCATTGCCAATCAATTGGTCGGGAGAGCGGGAGACAGCACGTTCGCACATGCAAACGTTCTGGTGCCTGGTCTGCAATCCCTCCTCCGTGTGGCCTGCCGGACCAGCTCCTCTCCCGCGTCCCCCTCCTTGTGTATCATACCCATTTTCCTGTCCTTTTCCCTCTGTCCCTTTTTTTCTCGATTCATAGAATCTTCCACACACAAGGAGAAGCACCAAGCTCCGAACAAACTTGACAAAAAAAAAAAAAAAAAAAAAAAAAACCCGACAAACTTGACAAAAAAAAAAAAAAAAAAAAAAAAAACCACACACGCAAATCCACAATCCACAACAGATATATATGATGACGGAGCGTCATAATAAGGAAGCCTCGGATATGGAGCTGTGCGAGAGCGAAGCCGGGACGATTGTGGTGCCCGGCCAGCGCATTGGCCATGTGGAGGATTATGCCGCTGGCGAGGGTACCTATGTGCGGGGCTCGCACATTTACGCGTCCGTGTTGGGGCGGCGGCGTCTGCTTTCGACTACCGAGGCCAAGCAAGGGCACCAAGGCACGACAGCGTCCGGCGGAGAAAGGCCAGGCGCGAACTCTAGCGACGAGGTGGTTGTCGTCGTGGAGAAGGCTGGAGGTCAAGGGCTCGGTGGAGGGTGGGTGCCGCGAGCAGGAGACGTCGTGACGGGGGTTGTGGTGCGTGTTACGCCTCGCGTGGCTGCCGTCAACATTGCGTGCGTGGGTCGAAGAGCGCTTCCAGAGACCTTCAGTGGCATCGTGCGGAGCCAGGACGTGCGGGCAACGGGGTCGGATCAGGTGGAACTCTACAAGGCGTTCCGCCCAGGCGATGTTGTGCGAGCCGAGGTCCTCTCTCTTGGTGATGCCCGTTCCTACTTCCTTTCGACAGGCCGAAACGACTTGGGTGTCGTGTCGGCTACCCATTCCGTGTCAGGTGCTGCCATGGTGCCCCTGTCCTGGAACTTGATGATGTGCCCCAAAACCAACATGACTGAACCACGAAAGGTGGCAAAGCTGTCACCCTAAAGCCAGAAACAGATCATGAACACAAACAACGACGTGCCAATAAAGGTGGGAGGGGGTGCAGAAGGAGAGGAAGGTGTAAAAGAGGAAGAAGGACAAGGTGTGGCCAAGTGAAGGAGCGCGACTGTTGAGGAATTTGGGTGCCAGCTTTAGAGGCACTGCTACTAATCATGCACCTCTGTCACCACAAAAATGCCTGCCATCTGGTCATGTGTGAGCATGTGATGTTGATGGCTTCTTGCATTTCTCTCTACCATCATGAATGCAATGCTCATGCACCTCTGTCACCACAAAAATGCCCACCATGTGGGCAAGTGCATACAAAAATGCTCATGCACTGCTTCACCACAAATATGCCTGCCACCTGGATGTGATGTTGATGGTCTTCTTGGCATTCTCTGTGCTCTACCATCATATATGTGTACATTATGCTCATGCACCTCCTTCACCACAACAAAGCCTGCAATTTGGTCTTCATGACATATATGCTTGCTATACCATCACATATGCATACACAATGCTCATGCACCTCCTTCACCACAAGGCTTAGGAGTAAAGGTTGAATTGGAAAGACTATGTTGTCACCCAGTGACCATGGATGGGATTACAACATTGAACATGGTGCAAAGCAAAGAGCATATGCATTAGCTATCCTCAAAGGATGGATCCCATTTGAGAAGTGTCTGAAGATGAGTTGAGTGCCATGTCTGTAGCTCAGCTCTGCTTTGAAGGCTCGCAGCGGTGGCAGGGAGTGGAAGCGGTGGATCAGAGGGAGAGGAGGAAGTCAGGCAAGAGCCTCAGGCTACAGAGGTGACTACAATCCCTTCAAGGATGTGGCACACCTGCTCAGCTATGTTGCTGCTGACTTACTACCTGTCTCCAAGGCCTTGATGCATGTTGAGGGGCTCACAGCTGCCATTGTTGTGGGTAGCCACAAGGGCTGGGGCAGAGCTACCCACAATGACAATGTGGAGCACTCCTTCCTTGGGCTTCAGTGGAAGGATGCCATTGCTGAGGCCCAACTATTTGAAGGGGCCAGGCTTGGCAAAGGGATGCTTCTGCTGGCATTGCTGACATCAGGCCAAACTGAAAAAACAAGAGGCCCTTGCCCTTGGTCTCAGCCTTGTGCTTGTGTTGCCACACCTGCCAGCCAGCCGCCTATGGTCTTGTCTGATTGAGAGAGAATGTAGCAGAAGTGAAGGGAGGGTCAGGCAGAGTGATTCAGGCTCCTCTTCATCCTTTGCTAAGTGTGCTAATAAACTCCTGTTTGTATGACTCTGAGTAAGCAATATAAGTGGTGTTGTGGTGGTGTTGTGGTGGTGCTGTGGTTGTGGTGTGGTGGTGTTGTGGTGGTGATGGTGTGGTGAGGTTGCGGTGTGGTGGTGTGATGCTGTGGTTTGGTGGTCAGGTTGGTGTGGTGGTGATGGTGTGGTGATGTTGTGGTGATGTTGTGGTGGTGCTGGTGTGGTAGTGTGTATTAGTGGTAGTGGTGGTGTGGTTGTGTGCGTGGTGGTGTTGTGGTGCTGTGGTGTAGTGGTGGTAGTGTGTGGTGTTGTGATGATCGTGTGGTGATGTGGTGGTGTGGTGGTTTAGTGTGGTGTGGTGATGTGGTGTGGTATGTGGTGATGTTGTGGTGGTGTTGTGGTGGTGGTGTGGTGGTGATGTTGTGGTGTTGTGGTGATGGTGCTGTGGTGTTGTTGTTGTGGGGTTGTGGTGTTGTGGTGGTGTTTTGGTGATGGTGGTAGTGTTGGTGTTGTGTTGTGATGTTGTGGTGATGTTGTGTTGTGGTGGTGTTGTGGTGATGTTGTAGTGTGTTGTGGTGTTGTGGTGGTATTGTGTGTTGTGGTGATGTGGTGTTATGGTGTTGTTGTGATGTGATGTTTTGGTGTTGTGATGTGGTGGTGTTGTGGTGTTGTGGAGTTTGTGTGGTGTTGTGGTGTTGTTGTTGTGGAGTTGTTGAGATGGTGTTGTGGTGTTGGTGTGGTGGTGGTGTTGTGGTGTTGGTGTGGTGGCGGTTGTGGTGGTGTTGTGGTGGTGTTGTGGTGATGGTGTGATGTTGTGGCGGTGTGGTGGCGTGGTTGATGTTGTGGGGTGTTGTGATGATGTTGTGGTGGTGTTGTGGTGGTGTTGTGGTGATGGTGTGATGTTGTGGCGGTGTGGTGGCGTGGTTGATGTTGTGGGGTGTTGTGATGATGTTGTGGTGGTGGTGGGGTATTGTTTTGGTGTTGTGATGATGTTGTGGTGGTGGTGTGATGGTGGTGGTGTGATGGTGGTGGTGGTAGTGTGGGGATGTTGTTGTTGGTTGTTGTTGTTGTTGGTTGTTGTTGATGATGATGATACTGTTTTTTGGGTGGTGGTGTTGTGGTGTGGTGGTGTTTTTGTGATGTGGAGATGTCGTGTTGGGGTGGAGTTGTGGTGTTGTGGTGGCATGGGGTGGTGTATTGTTGCTGTGGTGTGGTGTGGTGTTGTGAGGATGTGATATGTGATATGTTGTGGTGTTGTGACATCACCACAAATCTCCCAACACCATTACATCATCCAACCACACTACCACAACACCACAACACCATACCACCAACACCACACCATTACCACAGCACACCAGCACCACAAAATCTCCACAACACCACCCAACATCACCACAACAACACCACAACACCACAACATCATGTGGTGGTAATGTTGTGTTAGTGATGATGGTTTGGTGCTGTGGTGGCGGTGTTGTTGTGGTGTTGGTGTTGTGGTGATGGTTTTTTTGTAGTTGTGGTGTTGTTGTGGTGTTGGTGTGGTGGTGATGTTATGGTGTCAGGTGGTGGTGGTGGTGGTCAGGTGATGGTAGTAAGGTGGTGGTGGTTAGGTGGTGGTGGTCAGGTGGTGTTGTGGTGGTTGGTTGTGGTGTGGTGGTGTTGTGGTGATGGTGTTGTGATGATGGTGTGATGATGTTGTGGTGGATCATGGGGGTGTTTGTGTTGTGGTGATGTTGTTGTGGTGGTGTGGTGGTGTAGTGGTGATGTTGTGGTGGTGGTGATGTTGTGGTGATATGTGTGGTGGTGATGTTGTGGTATGTGTGGTGATGATGTTGTGGTGATGTGGTGGTGGTGTGTGGTGATGTGGTGGTGTGGTGTTGTGGTGGTGTTGTAGTGGTCATGTTGTTGTGGTGATGTTGTGGTGGTGTGGTGGTGTTGTAGTGGTGTTATGCTGTTGTGGTGTGGTGTTGTTGGTGATGGTGGTTATGTGGAAATGTTGTTGTGGTGTTGAGGTGATGGTGTGGTGTGGTGATGTGGTGATAGGGTGTTGTGGTGACCTTCTGGTGGTGATGTTGTGGTGTTGTGGAGGTGTTGTGGAGGTCGTGGTGTTGTTGGTGAGGATGGTGTGGTGATGTTGTGGTGGTGTGGTGGTGTGGTGGTGTGTGGTGGTGTTGTGGTGTCGTGGTGATGATATGGTGGTGATGTTGGTGTGGATGGTGATATAAACAAAATTGATGATTCCAGCTGATATGCATTTTCTGTGGGCAATGCAGGACAATGGCTGAGCTGGATTCACCACACCATTACCACCACAACAACACCATAACATCACTACAATATCACCACAAAACCGCCACAACACCACACCATCATCATGATAGCACAACACCACCAGAAAACCAAAACATCACCACAACACTACCACAACAACACCACAACACCATCACAACAATCATCACCACAACAACACCACAACATCTCCATCACTACAACAACAAAACAACAACACCACCACATCTCCATCACCACAACTCCACATCATCACCACACCATCTCAACAACCACACCACAACTACACCACAACTACACCACCACAACATTACCACAACAACACCACAACACCATCACAACATCATCACAACTCCACAACAGCACCACCATCATCACAACACAACATCACCACAACACCACACCAACATTGCAACAACATCACCATCAAAACACCACAACAACATCACCAACAACACTCGAAGGGAGGGTAGGGCAGTTCTTCATCCTTTAAGAAGCGTGCTAAAATAATAGTATCCCAAGGGAGGGGGGCCCTAGAAGGGGGGCAACCAGGTCGGGTCCATGGCTGCAAGGTTGTCGGGATGCGTTGCTGCTTCCAAGAGCTGGCCCACCTTCTTGTTAATGTCCTCCATCTGCACCCAATGAACGGTCAGGTCAGCACGTTCGTAAACCAAGAAGGGGAACGCGTTTTCCGTTTTCCTTCGTCACCTTGGTGTCGGTCTGGGGAAAGGAGGCGAAATGGGCAAGTCGCTGAAGCAAGGTGGCGACGTTGGCAGTGGCGGCATCACGAACTGATCTTTCCCCCCTGCCGTTGCTGGCCCACAGGGCAAGTTCATCCCGCATATAGAGGTGCAGAAAACCTCGGAGGTGCTCCTGGGCCTGGTGATGCGCGTATCGCTCTCCCTCTCTCAGTGTTCACTTGCAAACAACAAAGGGGAAAAGAGAGGGAGGGGGGAACGCGCGCGCACGCGCATAAGGAAGGGAGCCTTGCCTGGGGTTGAGCGAGACAGCGCGCGACGGAGGTCATGGCGCCGTTCAGCGGACCCTCCACCCACAACGGATTGCAGAACGTCTGAAGGTTTCGGGTGAGTCGAAACGGCACTGGGTCTTGCCACTCGAGTTGCCCGCTGGCCCTGTTGAACTCTTAACTCACCGCCCCCAAGTTGTGAGCGTTGCATGCTCCCGCCACCGACAGTCGGTGCGCCAACGGTGTCAGTACCCGGAGTGAAGGCGAGGTGCAGGATGTTTGCTGTCGAGCGGGAGAAGTAGATGTTGTCAGGGGATCGGTGAGCCACCGCCATGACGTGACCAACGAAGGAAGTGAGAGCCAGCTGCGTCACGAACTGGCGCTTGAACGTAAACAATTGGGCTGCTGCTCCGAAGCTCCGGTGGATTGCCTGCCGCGCAGTGGATGGCTTAGAGAGGCGAGCCGAGCATCCCCCCTACCCAACGCCAACGCCCAACACCCAACACCGCACCTGACTCAAGGCCGTTTCTGGCACCACGGTACGGCAGGCCTCATGGAAGGCTGCGCTGAGCCTCAGCTGGTCCGTGGCCCCCGTTGACGCCTCGGGGGCCACGGTGAGCACATTCTTGTACACAGCGAAGAGCTTGTCTGGATCCACTCCACGCCGATGACAATCGCCCTGGCACGGCACGTGCAGCGGTTTAATGCAAGTAACAGTAACAAACGGTGCGGTTGTTGTTGGATTGTTGTTGGGTTGGGTTGGGTTGGTTGGGTTGGGTTGGGTTGGGTTGGGTTGGGTTGGGTTGGGTTGGTCAAGGAGAGGAGGTGGGTTTCGAGAGAATGAGGATGGGGGTACCTGAAACACGTGTGCAAGGGAGCTGACGTCCGCGTCGGCCTGGACGAGCCTCACGGCAGGCGAGAGAGCGATCACGGGCGGCAGGAAGAAGGTGAGCTGTCGCTTGCGTGTCTGCACGTTCTTCTGGAGCATGGTGTTGACCAAGCGCAAGAACTGGCCCATTCGGTTGGTGGACCCGTTGTCGTTGCCAGCCGAGATGTCCGAGAGCGTGGCGAGGAACGACGGCTGCGCCAGTAGGTGGAAGGGATAGGTCTTGCCGTTGCTGCCCCGCAGGACCAGGCAGCGCTGGGATAGCCTGCCTCCGTGCGACACCGACACCTCGGCCTCGAATCCATCGATACGCACGTGGTGGTCGATGCCCGGCTCGCCGAAACTCGCGTACTGGCCGGGCACCTGCATGCCCCCCCCCCACCGGCGGTGAGCCAAGGAGAAGTCGCCGCGTTGGCCGTTGGGGGGGTGGGTCAGGAATCCTTGGGTGGTGTCATGGCGCACCTCTATGGTGTTGGACTTGAAGCCCACGAGGTAGCGGCTCAGCTCCTCGAGGTTGATGGCTGGCGGCAAGCCCTGCACTTGGTCCGACACACGCCCCAGCCACTCTTTGACCTTGGCCTGCGCCTGATCATTGGGGAGGCAGCACCTGCCATTCGCGAAGCAAAAGTCCTGTTGCGCCACCGCACGTGATGAACCGCCGCAGGGCGCCGCCATGGTGAGAGAGAGAGAGAGAGAACGAGAGCAACACACACACACACACACACACACACACACACACACACACACACACACAGAGAGAGAGAGAGAGAGCAGGAGATCTTCTTCCGATGCCCACTGCAGCGACACAGAAGATCTCCCGCGCTGGCACGGCGCTGCTGCGTACTCGAGTCATCTGCTCCTTGCGAAGGGCAAGCCTTTCCTTCTCGGCCTCCTTCATGTCGGGTCGTGGCTCGAACGCGGTGTCCCGGATGGTGGTCAGCTTGCTTGCCACGGACTCGGGCAGCTCCTTGGCGATGCAGTTGGGGTAGCGGTTGCACTCGTTCCACACCTCTTGCCACACCTGCCCCCCCCCACAAGATGGCGGTGTCGGTGGTGGTGGTGGTGGTGGTGGTGGTGGTGGTGGTGGTGGTGGTGGTGGTGGTGGTGGTGAGCCTTGTCGGACACGCGCCGTGCGAGTGTGTGGGCAGGGGTACCTGAAGGAGGCGCTCTTCCGTAGAGATGGTCACGCATTTGATGATCTCCTTGATCATCTCCTCCATCTTGGCGACCACTGCCGGAAAGGAGCTCTTCATGATGCCCATCACTTCCTCCCCGAAGAGCAAGCTCTGCTTCCTCTTCTTATCTATCTGGGCCGTCGTCGGATCGCTCTCCTCCTCTTTCGCGGGCTGCTGCTCCTGGAGAGCCACCGCCGCCGCTTGCTCGCTGCTGGAGGAGGAGGAGGAGGAGGAGGCCGCAGCAGCAGCAGCAGCAGCTTCGAGGGCCTTTTTTCGGGAGTAGGCCAGGAGGCGCTGCTCGAAGATGAAGTTGCGCAGAGGGTAATAGACGGCCTGCGGGTAGAGCGAGGCGAGTTTGGCCAGCACGCCCTTGAGCTGCACGCCCTCGGGGCGGGAGAGGGCGGCCAGGAGCTGAGGGAGCCACGGGATCCACACCCACATGGGCACGTTCTCCGAGAAGGTCTCGAACGTGCCCGCCAGTTGCTTTTCCGCCTCGGCCTCCGCCGTGGATGGTCCCGCCGCCGCCGCCGCCGCCGCCGCCGCCTGGTCATCGCTTCCCGCTGCCGAGGAGGCAGTGGCGGGAGTGGGAGCGGCGGGGGTGGGAGTGGTGGGAGTGGCGGCGGCGGCGGCGGGCGAGAGGGGATGGGGGAGCGGGAGCGCGGGAGACGAGTCGTCGTGGTAGAGGAGGAGGAGCACGCGAGGCACAAGGGACGCGGAGAGGGCAGGCTGGGCGCGCATCGCCTGCAGGAAGCAGATGAGCGCGAACTCGGGCCACGAGTGCGGCTGGCGAGGAAGCGGAGAGTCCTTGCTGCCGACAGCGCCCGTGACAGGATCGGCTTGCTGCTGCTGCTGCTGAGGCGCCCCTGCCGCAGCAGCGGCGGCGGCGGGCTGAGTGGTGGCCTGGAGAGAGGGAGACGCGGGCTCGGAGGTGTGCATGGCCTCGCAAAAGGAGCCCCAGCCTGCCCACCCGCGCCCCAGCCCGTCCCACGTCGAGACCGCGGTGGAGTAGGCCCCGTTGGCGTCCTCTCCGAAGCCCAGCTTCGCGAGGAACTCGGCCTTGAGGTAGAAGAACTCGGCCTTTTGCTGTGGCAGTCGCATCGCGAATTCGATGACACACGCATGCCACGCGCCAAGCAAACACACAAGCAGGCACACAAGCACACAAGCAACGCACAAGCGGTCAGGCAAAACTGGCAGAGCAGCCAGCAAGCGGGGCGCGGCCGATCAGGCCTACCTGAGGCCCGAAGAAGTCGAGATTGGTCGAGTTGATGATGTCGAGAGCGGTGCGGTAGAGGTTGGCAGCGGCGCCAGCAGAGCCGGACTGGGCGAGGCGTCGATAGCACTTGACCTGTTCGCGGAGCTTCACGAAGGCGTCGTGGATCTCAATGTTGGGCAGAGAGTAGATCCGGGAAAGCCACGACAAGCACACGTCCACCAGGTCGTGCCTCCGCGCTACGTGGCCGAACCTGCTCAACATGGTAGCACCGCGCGCGTGTTGGCGTCAGGGTTCACGAGGTCCTCGGGCAGAGAGATGAGGAAGAGCATCGGCGGCGGCGGCGGCGGCGACAGCAGCAGCAGCGGAAGGATCGAGGGCGGAGGGAGGAACCGCGCACCTGTTGATCGTCCAGGCGGCCTCGTGGTGGCCGATGTAGGCCACAGAGGAGTTGACCTCCAGGAGCGGCTGGAACGCGCCGTTGATGAGCGTAAACACGTGCTGCCGCCACGTCAGGATGTCGGTCCACACGCCCACGTCCTCCCACTCGTTGGGCAATCGCTCACGCCACGTGGTGAGAATGTTCTTGATCTCGGGGATGGCCTAGTGGTGTTCCCCCCCCCAGTTACGCCAATGCGGCGTGGTCAGACACGTCGCCGCAGGCAAAGCAGCGCGCGGCGGTGGTGTGCGTATGCGGGCGGCGGAGGAGCCAACCTGGTGGCGGTTGGTGCCATTGATTTCCTTGATGATCTGCGCGGACTCGCGAAGCTCCACGAGCTGGTGGAAGGCCTGCAAGAGCGGGGTGTGCCCCGGAGACGGAATGGGGGGCAGCGAGTGCCAGTGCAAGAGCCCGAGCTGAGCCGCCTGCACAGTGAGGGCGTCCACTTCGCCCGGCTTGCCGTCCTGCACCGCCACATAGCTCTGATAGACTCTGATAGGCGAGCGAGCACACCGACCGATCGTTACACACGCACCCATCATGCCGTTTGGCGCTAAACGCAGCAGCAGCAGCAGCAGCAGCAGCAGAGGCACAAGAACTGCTCGGGTTGGGGGAGGCAGAAGTACTTGAGCTGCGGAGTGTCCAGGGCAGCCCCGGCATAGCGCGCGAGAGCGTCGCGCATGGAGTTCCAATCGCCAATCTTCCACGCGCAGTCGAGCACCAATTCCGTTGCGTTTTGGCCCTTGGCAAATTCCGTGAGCAGGTCCCACTGTACAAACCCGGTTGAAGCGACGCTTCCGGTGTCAGTCGCTCGCGATCGTGATCAGCCACCACAGCATGCCAAACAGTTTGCAGCAGCAGCAGCAGCAGCAGCAGCAGCGGGTGGACCTGTTGCAGTCGTTTGGCGCAGTTGATCCAATGCTCCTCCAGGAGGCCCATCTCCCACGCGGGGTCGCCTTCTGGCGGTTTGAGGTGCCCTGCTTGTGCTCGCATCATTCCGTTGTAGTACAGATCCTGCCGTAACATGTTGTTAACATTCAGTCTCACCTTGTCGTTGCTATGTTCAATAGATGAATAAACAAACAAACAAATGAAGCTGATTCTGAAGATAACGACACAAGAGGTAAATATGCACTGCACGTTGGAGGTTCGCGTGCCTGGGCCTTTTGCCATAACCCGTGCTGCTCCAGGTGGAGCGCAGTTTTTGTGAGAGGAAGGGTACAGCGCCGTTGCCAAAGTCCGTAGGCCAGGTCCTCTTCACCCAGCAGCTGGTAGAGCTCGCCCAGCCCATCAACGGCTCTCTCCCACATATCCTCGTCCATGAGGGGCTGCACGCGCGGCCGTGAGCATCGGTCACACAACTCCAATTCAAGCAGACAGCAACAACCAACCAACCAACCAACCAACCAACCAACCAACCAACCAACCACCACCACCACCACCACCACCACCACCACCACCACACCACACCACACCACACCAAGTGGGGCGTGCTGTGCCTGCTGCTGGGCTGGCGTCGGGCTTGCGGCTGAGGACGACGACGACGACGACGACGACGACGACGACGACGACGACGACGACGACGACGACGACGACGACGACGGAGCAGAGGCGAGCGGCTCTAGGAGAGCAGATGCGAGGTGCCAAGCGTTGTAGGTCTTGCCCACGTATTTGACGAGCTCCCCGGGCAGGACGGGCGCCTTGGGTTTTTTGGTGTCGGAGAGGCGTGGGTCGGAAAGCAGGGAAGAGGTGAGGGTGAGGGTGAGGGGAGGGGAGGTACCGGGCTGCATCGAGAGAGGGAATGCAGAAGGGCCTGCATGACGTTGGGCTGGATAAAGCGCTGCACGCTATGGTAGTCCTTGCCCAGCAGCTGCACGCACCCCTTGTTGAGGTTCTCCCGCTCTTCGTTCGAGAGCCTGGCCCATGCACACGGGAACAACGATGCCCACAGATGGTAGGCCACGTCCGAATCCTTGTACACCAGCTGCGCGCGAACACACACACACACACACACACACACACACACACACACACACACACACACACACACACACACAGAGAGAGAGAGAGAGAGAGAGAGAGGGGGGTGAGGTGGGGGCGCGAGGGGGTAGACCTCCTTGATCACGACGGACGCATACCTGCTGCAGAGGAGCGACGAGGTCTTTGGCACAAAGGCGATTGATCCTGGCGAGGAACTCTCGGTGCTGCTGCACAATGTTCTGCACCGGCCCCTGCACCAATTGGTATGTCACGGACTGTGCCACGTCATCGTTGCCATCATCATCAAGCGGTACCGCTTCCTCGGGTTGAGCTCGTGTGGTGCTGTGCCAGGCGCCCGCCAAGGCAGGCAGTTGGGCAGCCAGAGAGCTGAGCGTGAGGGGGGCTTCCGGCCTATCCTCACCCCCAGAAAGAAAAAAAAAACCGCAGAGAGAGCGAGAGAGAAATGAGACGCCCACGGTCGTACAGGTGTGACACACCAGAGTTGTCGTTCGGGGTGGTAGCGGGAGGGGGGGGGGGAGAGAGAGGAGGGCGCACCGAATGGCGCCGAGAAGGAGCTCCCCAGCGTGACGAATCCAGAACGTGTCGGCGAGGGATTCCCAAGACTGGCCGGCCACGATGTGCTGTAGCCTCTCGCCCACGGCGTGGGCCACGCGCGAGTGGTAGAGGAGGAGGAACTTGTTGCGTATCTCGGCATCCTTGGCTCGTAGGCCCATCAAGAAGGCCGGCTCCAGCTGGCTCAGCTCTTCCATCGAAGCACTCCCGTCCAGAGAGACCTGCGACGTCGCGGAGGACACATGAGTGAGAGAGAGAGAGAGAGAGAATGTGAGCACGAGACAAAGCCACGCGGCCACGTGTGGACACACGGCCACATCACGACGCGAGCTGGCCTGACCTGTAGGACGAGGTCCAGGAAGGCGGCCTGGAGCGGAGCGTCGGCAATCTTGTCGAAGCGAGTCATGCGCAACAGGAAGTTGCACTTCTCCTTGAGCGTCAGGGTCTGGGCGGAACGAGGAGGCGCGGAAGGCTCGCTCAGCAGCATGAGGTCGTCGTGGGCAGGGCGAAGCTCGGCTTCAGAGTCGATGTGCATGGTGGCCGCGTCGTCGAGCCCCAGACGGAGACGCGGAGCAGCGAGGAGTGAGTCCTGCGCCGGGGCTCGGTCCTTGTCCGTCGCCGCCTCGGGCGATGGCCCGCTTTTGACCCAGTGGGCCACCATCCGCGTGATGGCACGCAGCAGCTGAACATCGTGCGACTTCTCGATCAGCGCGTAGAGGGTGCCAAAGAAGGCCTTCTTATCCACCGCTGGCACCTGCCCCGCCCCCCAAGTCAAGTCAGCGAGCCTTGCGTCCACAACCGTGTTGAAAGGGGGGGGGGAGAGAGAGAGAGAGAGAGGCGCGTGATGATGCTATCGACACCCCCCTCACGCGGATAGGAAGTGGAAGACGCCTGCCGTGCACTTACATGATCGACGCGCGCGCTGATGAGGCTGATGCACATCTTGATCGTGGAGAGGCTCATAGCTCCGGCAGCCACCACGCTGCCCTCTGCTCGTGCACCACGACACGCGACACACGACGGAGCAGGGTAAGCGCACGGCAACCTGGTCTGAGGGGCAGGCATGCAAGGCAGCTGCGTGTGATGTGTGATGTGATGTGATGTGTGTGTGTGTGTGTGTGTGTGTGTGTGTGTGTGTGTGTGTGTACCCGGCGGTTGATGCACGCCCAACGGAGCGCCGGGCGGGGATTTCTTGACGGTAAGCATCGACGAGGCGGGCGTCGGAGCAGCAGCAGCAGCAGCAGTCTTGGCAGAAGGAAGGGCCGAAGAAGAAGAGGGCTGCTGGTCCTCGCCTTGCGGGAGGCCTCCCCGTCCACCGGACAGGTGCTCCTTGGCGAGGCGCTGCAGGAGCTTGACCAGCAGAGAGAGGAAGCGATCGGCGTAGTCGGCCTGGTGGTTGGACAGCGTCTTCAGGATGATCACCATGCCCGACCTGGACCACGCAATCCCGCGGAGATTGTGGGGGGGGGTAGAGGGAGATATGAGCCTCGCGTGCAGCCCTGTTGTGCACGACCACGCCATGCCGCGTTGTGAGGGGGTAGGGGGCGAGGCACTTACCAAAGGGAGGCCTTGTAGTCGGAGCCGAGCGTGGTGGAGATGGTCTGCTCAATGTCGCCGTAAAAGGAGGCGACCTCGGGCTGCGGCTGCGGCTGGTGCAGCGGGAAGGCCTTGATCATTTTGCTGAGCAGGATGCACAGCGAGGCTATGATCTTGGGGTTGTCGGAAGTCAGGCAGCCCAGGAGGGCGTGGTGGAGCTGCTTCATGTTCGAGTTCGACCCCACGAACTGGGTGAGCTGGTAGTCGAGCACCACGTTGAGGATGCCCAATCCGGTCACCACGACTTGGCCCTGCTGCTCCTGCGCCTTCAGCAGTTTCTGTTGGTTCGGCGCGACGAGACGCCACCGCACCACCCGTTAGCCAATGGATCGAGAGGGGGAGAGAGAGAGAGAGAGAGAGCCATGACCAAGGTCGTGCACGTTTTCGCTGGCACAGCTCGTCGTTGTACGTACCTCAAAGTAGGAGAACTTGATGTGGACGTCTGGCCAAATGGTGAGCGCCTGCTTCAACAGCTCCAGCGAACGCGTGGCCAAACCCTGCATACACAACACACCACAACACACCACACATCAGAGAGTGCTCACTTCTTGACCAAGAGATTGGAACCTCTGTCCCTTACTGCCACACACGAGACACACACGAGACACCACACACACACACACACACACACACACACACACACACACACACACAGAGAGAGAGAGAGAGAGAGAGAGACGACACCTGATCACGTGATTCGTTTGTCGTAGCAGCAACGCGAATCAGGAAGTTGGCAATCATCTCCGTGATGGCTGGGCTGGGCTGGTAGGCGTCGGCTTCGTGCGAGACGGGGAGGTCTGCATCCTTCTTGTCGTTGCTGCTGCTGCCGCTGCTGCTCCCCTTGCCTCTTGCCGACGTGGCATCCACGGCACCGGCGCTGGAATCGCCCACGTCGCGCATGGTGACGTCATCCTTCATGACGTCGTCATCCAGCTCCATCTCTGAGCGGCCCCCGGGAGAAAACAAACAACACAGGTGGTAATCTGGTGAGCGGGGGGGGGGGTGGACGGGGCCCGTTCGCGAAGCAGGCGGAGGCGGTACCGTCGTGGTGCTTGCCGACCGCGTGGTTCGCGGGTTCAGAAGGGGCAGCGGCCGAGGAGGGAGAGGAGGCGGGCGGGGCGGGGCGAGTGGCGTCCAGGCGCTGCTTTTCCCACGTGAGGATGAGCTCGACCAGGTCGACCGCCAGCCGCCGGTTTTCCGGAGAGGAGTTGGGGAGCAGCCCGATGCGCGAGAGGGAGTGGACGATGTGCGTCACGAACTCGCTGCGACAGCGGTAAAAGAGCGCCGGGTGCCTGCGCTCCCCCCCACCACCACCACCACAAGCCCAACAAAACACGTGCGTGCCCACGCGCGCTCTGTCAGTCCTGTCCCTTGGTGTGACCGTTGTGGCGGGGGCGAGGTGCGGTACCGGGTGAGGAGCTGGAGGATGTGGATGAGCTGGGGCAAGGAGTGGCCCTCCTCCACGAGGATCTTCTTGGTCCAGCGGATCCAGGGATCCGACGACGGGAGCCGCTTGTCGAGGGCCGGCGTCAGGATGTCCAACGCTTGCCGCACCAACGACCGTGCCTCGGGCTGGAACGCGCGAAGAAGCGCCACGTACACCTGCACACACACACACACACACACACACACACACACACACACACACACACACACACACACACACACAACACACATCACACACACACACATCACACACACATACACATACACAACGCAGATCGAGATCCCGTACGGAGGAGGACGAGTCGTGAGTGTGGGAAAGGACAAAGATGCCAGCACCCACCCCTTCCTTCCACCGAGACTGGAACTGAAGAGAAAGAGCGAGAGAGAGCGAGAGAGAGAGAGAGAAATGGTAGAAGAGGAGCGGGGGGGTTGTGCTCAGTGTAAATACCTGGAGGATGATCTTGGGCGGAGTTTCGTAGGCCTCTATGAACCTGCAGACAAGCACGTAGGCACACTGCTTGGACGTGGTGTCCTCGCTCTTCAGGTGGTTCCACGCAAACTTGATCAGCTCCTTGCGATGTTCGACGAGCTCGTTGGGCATGAACCTACGGTCCAATCCAATCCAATCATGTCATGTCATGATGAGAGAGAACTCCCACCACATGTGGTGTGGATGGGCGGGAGGTGAATGCGAGCGCACCGAACGAGGAGCGTGGCCAGCTGCAGGAGCTCGATGCTCAGAGCTTCGTCATAGGGCGCGCGGGCGATCTTGTTCTTGGCATCCGCAGCGGAGGCGGCGGGCGGTGTCCCGGCGAGAAGCGATGGGGTCGCTCCTGCCGCCGCCGCCGGGGGAGGAGGCAGAGAGCCGGCGGTCCCTGGAAGGGCTGGCGCAGTGCCGGCAAGAGGGGCGGCGGCCGCGGCGGCGGTGGCGGCGGCGGCAGGCAGAGGAGTTGGAGTGGAGAAGGGAGAGGAAGAGGATGCGAAGGGGGGCCTGGGGCTGGTGGGGTCGAGTATGTTGTTGACCAGGGCCGCTACGAGGGCCGCGTCGACGACCTCGCTTGTCTCTTGCTTGAGGAAGGAGGCGGTCAGCGCCGGGATGATGAGCACCTGCAGCACCTTCACCTTGTGCTCGCTGCTATAGGCAGGCTCCGACGACGTGAAGAAGTTCACGAAGCGATGCAGAATCGCGTTCTTCTGCGCTGCCGTGTATTCCTGCAGGTGCAAGTGGTGGTCCAATAAGAATAAGAAGAACAAGAAAACGACAAGATTACTGATAATACTCAATAATTAATAATTAATAATAATAATATGGGCATGATGAGAGAGGGGGACCTCGGCGATGGTGTGGAGGTAGTAGTCCTTGAGGAACGAGTAGTCGATCGTCGTGCGGATGGTGAAGATGGAGAGCATCTGGAACAGCACGTCCACTTCGTCCCCGTGGTGCTTGCAGTAGTTGAGGAAGCACTTGACCATGAGCTTAGACTCGCGCAGGTTGGAAAGCGGCTGGGTCTCTTCGTTTCGCAGCCGGGTCTCCTTCAGGAACTGCAAGCCGCACGCACCAGATGGCGAGGGCCAGGAGGAGGTGAGTCTCCCTGTGCGCGAGGGAGAGACGGGCACGCGAGTACCGAGGGGGACTTCCAGATGGCCAGCAGACAGTCGAGAACGGGGCGATTGTGGGCCAGCCAATCGGGGAGGAACTTGACCAGCGTGCGGGTCATCAGGATGCCCTGGAACTGGAGCTCCATCGGTGGGCGACCCTGCACGCACAAGCGGCCACGAGGCGTATGTAGAGGCGGGATAGTGCTGTGAGCGGAAACAACACCATCATCACCCAAGGCAGCCCTGTCTCTCTCTCTCTCTTTCTGGGGATAGGAGTGTTGTGTGTGTGTGTGTGTGTGTGTGTGTGTGTGTGTGTGTGTGTGTGTGTGTGTGTGTGTGTGGCCCTCTTTCGGCCACACGTGTATGTGCACACAACACCGGCGGGGGTGTACAAGTGCGCACCTGGTTGTAGTTGAAGGTGGCGTTGATGAGCTTAGCGGGCGTTTTGGCGATCTCATTGCGTAGCTCGGCGGCCAGCGGGTGGTTGAGCACGAAGCCCCACAACTTGCTGTACGCGGGGTTGGTCAGCCTGTCCGAGACGAAGTAGTCCACGGCCTCCGACGGGTAGCAGCACAGGAACTTGATCAAAGGCTGCCGGTACCTGCGCCAACACCGCCCCCCCCCCACACAAACAAACAAACGCCACCTTTAGCAGCTGAGACAAGGAAACTCTTCACAGCGCAGCTGCTGCATGAGGAGAAGGGCGTACGGGCTGCTCACTTCGCGAGGCAGGAGGGTCTCGAGTTGGATCGTAAGGTTCACCAGCGGCTCTGCAGAGATAGACGTTACGCCGAGAGAGAGAGAGAGAGAGGGAGAGAGAGAGAGGGAGAGAGGAGAGAGTCCATCAGCCCACGGGTCCAGGGCGGTACACTCGCGACATGGTCATCGGCCGCATGACCAGAGGCACCGCGCACCCAGGAATTTGCTGGCCGCGGAGGGCAGCAGGTGAAAGATGTCGATGATGTGGGAAGCTATCTTGATTTCTTCGCCGTCCTTCCAGATCTTGGCCGCGGCGATCTTCTGCGGCTCGGTCCACTTCTGCAAGTGCTCCAGCAGCTTCTCTGCAAGCGCAGGGTGTGCGCACAACACCAGTGTCAGCGCAACGCTGCTGCGTTGCTCCTCGTCTTGTCCATGGATAATGGCAGAGAGGGAGAGGAAACGCTACCGCCAAGGGTGACGTTGAAGCAGTTGGTGAGGAGCTCGAGGAGACGGGCCAGGCCCTTCAGGAGGGGCACGGACAGCTTGCGGTAGTCGGCGAGGTTGAGGAGCACCGGCCGGAGACTGGACTGCAGGAGCTCCTTGGGCAGCTTGTGCTGGTTGATCACATGGGAGAGCCCTTTCTTGGAGACACTCACCACCTCCTATACAACCACGCCGCCACCGGCGCGCATCCATCGCGAGCCAATCAGGTGATGAGCGAGCAGCGAGCAGAGAAGACCTGCCCTCACCCCAACTGGGGCGGGGGGGGGGGACAACCAACCTTGGAGCGGAGGGTGAGGGTCTTGAAGAAGACCCCGATGATGCGGTTGCGGAACTCCTGGTGCTCGGGGGCCTGGAACTCGGGACAGGCCATGGCGACGGAAAGGAGCTCGATGGCCACCACGCGGGAGTTGGTGAGGAGTTGGAGCTTGCGCTGCTGGCGGACCTTGGCCACGTCGTCCACCTCGGCGATCTCCAGCGCCTCCTTGAGGACCCGCACGAGCTCGAACGTGAACGGCACGAAAGACGGCCGCAAGGAGATGCAGAACGTGAGCGCGTCGAGGTAGCCCGTCTGCACCAGGATGGGCAGCGAACGGAGCGGCTGCTTCCCGAACACCGGACCTGCCGGTGGGGCCACACACATCACACACATACATCACACACATACATCACACATACATCACACACACATCACACACACACCACACACACACCACACACACACACACACACACACACACACACACACACACACACACACACACACACACACATCACACAAACCCTGCTGAGTGAGCCGCAGTGGAGGAGTCGAGGAGAGGTGCCTCCTCATGAACTCAAGTGGAGAGGGCAGGGGAGTGGAGGCGGGAGGTACCGAGTATGGACTGCTTGAGAGGCTCCAGCAGGGTGGTCAGGTCGGTGTTGGTGTGCTCGGCGATTTGGCGGAGCAGGTCCTTGATGTTCTTGCGCACGGTGGCGTTGGGCTGCGCAAGCTCGCCCGCAAGCAAAGCGAGCACCTGCCGAAAGACGCCCTGGTACTCCTCGTCCCCCTGCGGTGACGCGCCCTACCACCCCCAACGCCAAGTTGATGGATACGTGAGACTGGTCGTCCTGTCCTGACCACCCAACCTATCAGCACGCACCTCTGCTCCCTCGGGCTGTTGACGTGCGTTGCACACTTTGAGCACAACGGAAAGGGTGTACGAGGCCTCCTCGACCGTGGCCGCCGAGACCTCGGGGGACAAGTCCTGCATGTAACACACACACACACACACACACACACACACACACACACACACACACACACACACACACACAGAGAGAGAGAGAGAGAGAGAGACCGCGACCACATCAGTCCCGCCACACGCTTTGAGGAGGAGAGGTGCGGAGGACTCATCGCTCACCTTGAGCACAAACAGCAGCGCCTTCACAAAGGACACCTGGAGCATGCGCGCTCGCTTGGACGGCAGCTTGGAGCTGAGAAGGGCGATTCCCGCACACCCACCGCTCTTGTGCTGCCACTCGGCCTGCACGCACGCACGCATCATGAGCATGCGAGCAGAGAGTGTAATTGCAGTCATCGCAGCACAGGGACAACTGCTCCGAGATGGCACGCGGGGTGGGGGGGAGATGCCTTGTAGCAGGCGTGGCACATCCTCGTGGCAAGTTCGTCAAAAACGGGGAGGTCGGCAGCGGCCTCGGGTGTGGGGCTGAGCGCAACCAGCGTGTCGGCGAATGCCTCGAGCACCTGCGTGGCCGCCTTCGAGTGGTCTCGATCGCGGGAGGTCAGAGCTTCCATCAGGGCATCGACGAACACCATGGGGTCCATTTCCTGCGCCATATATGCAGAGGGCAGAGAAGACGCGGAGAATGAAGATGTGGAGTACAAAGGTGTGTGTGTGTGTGTGTGTGTGTGTGTGTGTGTGTGTGTGTGTGTGTGTGTGTGTGTGTGTGTGTCGGGTTAGCTCCGGTCCGTCGCGCGTGGTGCAGCAAAGGACAAGGCCTCGTGCCGAGAGGGGAGGAGCAGTCATTCACCTTGAGTGCAGCTGCGGCCGGCAGAACACGGGCAGCGAACAAAAGGGCGAAATGGTGCGTGATGTCGTTCAGGAATGCCCCCACCTCCTCCTGCACAGGAAGCCCTCCCCCCCAACATGACTCGTGCGTCAACACGATGCACAAGTGCGCCCCGCGGCCAACAGGAGAGACAGGAGGGCGGGGGACCTTGAGCTTTTCGTCGGCGGTGGCGACAATGATGGAGAACAGCATGGAGTGCATCAGCTGTTGTTCGGCCATCAGTTGGCCCCGCGTCTTGGCGGCCATCTCGTCCCCGGCGTAGACGGGAAAGTGGACCCTGTGGGGTTGCTGCGGCTGCCCTTCCACTGGCGCCGGCGCCTCGGCCAGCCTGTGAGGCGCCCCGCGAGCATGAGAACCGAACGGAGAGGAGAGGAGAGCAAGTGGGGGGGGGGCAGTCGCGTGCCGAATAGCGATGGCGTCGG
>JANDJZ010000250.1:72500-85072 GCA_027943245.1 Acanthamoeba sp. SK_2022b
GCTCTCCCTGCTGTACCACGTAGCATTATGTACAGAGACCCATTGTGTCCACCCATGGGTGATGATGTTCAGTGGGAGGAACGCGCGCGCCTGCGTGTGCGAGTGCTCGCACGCCCGACAAGAGAGGGAGAGAGAAGGGGCATCGATCCTACCTTTTCCGTCGACGTCGCTCGTCTTGCGGGCGATGCCCTCGACCAGGTTGAGAAGGAGCTTGGCCGACATGGTCTGGATGTTGAAGGGCAGCGTGGAGTCGTGGATGTTGCGCGCAAAGAGCTGGACCACCCGCGATAGCTGGAGCAGGGAGAGGTCCGTCCTCACGTGGTGCACGAGGTCGGCCAGCGTGCTGTACGCCAGCGGCCTGTTGTGGGAGAGGGCGGTGAGCATTTCTCCCGGAAAGCAAAGGGTGGTGAGTGTTTGGTTGGAGGGAGGGGGGCTTCGCGCACACCTCAGCGTCTCGAAGGAGGTGCGACCGGAGCCGATGAGGACCTGCTCGTCGAGCAGCGTGTCGATTTGGCTGATGAAGCCCACCCTGAACTCCGTCGCCAAGATGTGCCGGGTGGCGATCAGCAGTTCCTGGCGCACGCACATCACACGACACACACAGCCGAGGAGGTGTGAGGACGGTGTTACAAAAGGAACCTTGGGGGGGGGGCTGTCATGCTATAAGCGAGGGGGGAGGAGGAGCGGTTGCTCCGCGGTGCGGAGTACTTTTCTTATGGCGGCGCACTCGTGGGGGCAGTTGAGCAGAAGTGCGGATCGATGCTTAGAACAGACGCCAATATCAGCACCAACAGAATTCTGTTGGTGCTGATATTAAGTGGCGTCTGCCGCGTTTAACCTCCCCACTCATGGACGTGTCCCCTACTTTCGAGCCGACAACACGATGGTGTTGCCCCCCCCTCTTTTTTTTTCTTCTACCTCCCCCCGTGTTGTTCGTTCTGTGCTGCTGGGCTCGGCCACGAGGCCTGGTGCTGACGTCGACATGACGGCGGCGGCATGTAGGATGGCCAGGAGTCGGTGCACTCGGTGGCCGGGCCGATGGCGCGGTCGCTGGAGTCGATCGAGCTGTTCATGCAGGCCAACTCCCTGGCCCGGCCCTGGCTGCACGACCCCAAGGTGCCGCCACTGCCGTGGGACGACGCCAAGGTGGCCGCCGCCGCCGACGCCCCCCAGCTGGTGTTCGGGGTCATCTGGACCGACCACCACACGACGCCTCACCCGCCAATCACGCGCGCCCTGCGCGAGCTGGCGGCCAAGCTGCGCGAAGCCGGCCACGAGGTGATCGACTGGGACGCCGACACGCACGAGGAAGCCCTGGAGCTCATCGTACGCATAGCCCGCCCCACCTCCCGTGATCCTCTCTCTGCGTGGGCGAGTCGCCGGGCATTAACCGACGTTGTCGTTGCAGTGTAAGTTCTGGAAGATGGACGGGGGAAAGGACTTCTGCCAAGGCACCGGCACGTCGGGCGAGCCTCGCGTCGACGACATCTTCGTGGGCGGGCCCGAGGACGAGCTCACCGTGCACCAAATGATGCAACTCAACCGGCAGCGCTACGACTACGTGGGCCGCTACTTGGAGCGCTGGAACGCGCAGACTGCGGGCGGCCAGCCGGTCGACGTGGTGCTGTCGCCCGTGCTGCCCTTTGTGGGCGCGCCGCACGGGAGCTTCTCGAGCGTGAGCTACACGGCCCACTGGAACCTGGTGGACTTCCCCGCCCTGGCCGTGCCCATCGCCAAAGTCGAGCCACACGGGCGAGACGCCGCGGCGCCCATCGACTACATCGCTGCCGAAGGACGAGCGCCGCATGGCCCAACCGACGAGGCCAACCTGGCGCTGTGGCAGTCGCGTGGCGGAGTGCATGGGTTCGATGGCCTGCCGGTGGTGGTACAGGTTGTGGGACGACGCTTCGAGGAGGAGCGTGTGGTGGGCGCTGCCAGGGCCATGCTTCGTGCTGTGGCGGGCCAATAGAAAGCCCAGTGATTGACAGCCCCAAGAGAAGTAGGACATGCAGCCACCTCTGGCTACCGCCATTTCCCGTTGTTGTTGCACAACGCTCACCAGTATCCCTGTTCGAGGAACGGGAGCAAAGCTACCAGGGCGCCCCAGTTATGGAACTGGCGACCGGTGCAATCGGTAGCGTTCTGAGCGTGCATGAAAAGATGGTGAGACCCGAGTGCTCGCTGTGCGTTTGGGGGGGGGGGGGTTGGCGAACCTTGAAAGGGCTGTAATTCTCGCAGATGAAGCGGTGCATGCGCCACTGCTCCAGGAACATCGCCTGCATCTGGTTCACCATCGCCACACGCGCCGCTCTAACCCCCGGTGCATGATCGTAGGCCTTCAGTCCCCAGTATGTGAGCTGCGCTAGTGGCGACCACACATAACCTGTGCACGAGCGTGTGTCATCGCTTGCAAGCGCAAGAACGAACACCGGTTTGGCGTGGGGGGGGGGTTGGTCTAACAAACGCGCACCACGCCAGTAGATGTAAGAGGCAGGTTTGTAAAAGGAGCGGTCATCGAAGCTGATCGAAGGCATGCCCCACCAGCACTCGTCGCTGTTGGTGCTGTTGTGCGGCCAGTTGCCTGTGACGTCGATGCAGAACCGCGACTTGTCGGTGAGCCAGGCGTCGACCACCCGAGTGGCCAAGCGCGCCGAGGAGGCAGTGGTCATGAGCGGATAGAAGGTGGTGGGGCTCGTGCGCCGATAGAAGGACCCGTTGGTGAGGAGGTTGGAGTAGGACGAGTGCTCTTCGTCCCACAGTCCCGGCAGCAGCAGCGACATCTCGTCGCTCCTCAGCGCCAGCTCCAAGGCGGCCCGATCGCGACCGATGGCGACGGCCAGTTTGGACAGCACGGTGCAGTCGAGCAAGAAGATCGACGTAGCGCCCACATCATTGAGCTGGACCAAGTGAGTAATGGGGTGGTAGAAGCTGGCGCAGTCTCCTCCGACGCCATCGTCATCTGCGCCAGGACAGTCCCACATGGGGCTCTGGTCCTGCAGGCAGCCATCATTCGAGTCAGTCCAATGCCAGCACGCACCCATACTCACCAAGGAAGCCTACCATGCCGGACTCACCGACGGCGTTGCCGATGCACGAAAGGTTGGTGCACAGCTGGGAGCCCCAGGTCATGCCGTTTTCGAGATGGCGATTGAAGTAGTTGAAGTCGTTCCACACCAGGAGATCGTCGAAGAGGTAGTCCACGATCCATCGATCCTGGTACTTCTGGTAGAGCTCGAACAGGATCTTGGATCCAATCGCAGGCTCTGAATGATCAACCATCTGCCATGGAGATCGTGTGTTTGTTCAAATGCGTGGTGCATGAACATCTCTTCATGAGAGTACCTTGGCCCCGCCAGCAGAATAGTTCGGCACAAATCCCAAGGAGGTTCGGGCCTGCGTGCGGCACATGTGCACGTCGAGAAAGATGATGAATGTGTGTTGTTCTGGGTGGGTGGTGAGCGGAAGCTGGATGTACCTTGGTGATCTGGATGATGTTGGAGTAGGCGATGTCCTTCAGCAGCGGGTCAATGCCAGCCATGTAGCTGCTGAAGTAGTTGTCCCAGTCGAACATCGCGTAGGCCCAATCTTGGGAGCGGGGATTCCTGGCTAGCCACGTCCAATCACGACTCGGCGGCACAATGGGACCTGGATAGAAAGATTAATAATAAAAAAGCAAATAAGTGATCACTCGTTGACCATCCGGTCCACCCACGCACCCAGTTCGACGGGGACGTAGAGCAGGTTCCACATGACAGCGCCCTGCAGAGCCTCCTTGGTCTCGGAGAGGTTGCCGTACTTCTCATACCTCGCCAGCTCCACTGCCCTAGATGTGCCGGTTAATGCACCGTAGGGAGGGAAAAGTGGCAATACAACAAGAAGTGTGGCGGTGGCATCGTACTTGGTCTTGGCGAGCACGTTCTCGATGTCGCTCACTGTGAGGGAGGACCGAGTGGCCAGCCCGACTGGGCCTTGGTTCAGCGGCACGATCAGATAGGGCCCGTCGGTCGGTGGCAGTGGTGGTCGTGCCAGGGGCAAATCGTCGGCGAGCGACGAGGACTGCTTGGTGGTGATGACGAAGAGATTGCTGGCGGCGAGGTTGTAGGGTTCATGGCGCAGATGCCGGCTCGACGGGGTGCTCACGTTGCCCGCGCGGCTCCAGGCAAAGGTGCCCACCACCCGCATCACGAACTCGTCGCACACGGTGCCGCTGCACTCGACCGGCTCCACGAGCATCATCAGGTCCTGGCCATCGGCGCCAGACACGCTGTAGGACATGGAGACGTTGATGGTGGTCCATGACAAGTAGAGCTGCATGTAGGACCTGTCGACTGCGATGGGCCCCACTCTCACCACGGGGTGCACCACCTGGTGACAAGAGTTCTAGTTCAGATGATGGACTGATGGTTCACCACGGTCTGCGTCGTATGTGAAGTAGAGGAAGGTCACCATTTGAGTGCATCGAGAGATCATGGTCTGGTTGAGGCACACGCCAGAGGGCAGGTGACACAGTTCAGTGCGGAAGCGCACGGACGACGGGAGCAGGACGTGGTCGAGTATGTTGGACCCCACCCAATGGCCCCACCCGCGCACCAGCCCGAGCTGCAGCTCGCGTCGCCGCAGCTCGTTGACATCGTAAGTGGGCACCAGCAGCGAGCTGGGGACTGGTGCCGGCTTCTCGCTTGTCACGTTCTGCATCAACACTTGCACCCTCACACTAACAGCCACTTGCACCTGTCAAACTGCAGCTTCACTACACCCGCACGCACACATCTGCGGTGGTACGTACGGAGCTGTTCCCTGTTCGAGCTTGTAAATGTGGAGTCGCACAGGAAGAGCAGTCCTGGTGTAGACGTTGATGGGGTTGTCCTGGCCGTAGTCGAGCGAAAGCGGTGCCGGAGCGAGAGTGATGCTGGGGTCCATGTAGGCGCCCACCTGGCACACCAGGTGGTCATCGATCCACAAGAATGCGATGGAGGCCTCGTCGAAGGTGCAGTAGAAGGCGTAGGACGATCCGGACTGGAGGTTGAGCGTGCCCATGACCTCCACTGACGACAGGACCGGCGGCAGGGTGAACTCGAACCCAGGGATTACATACGATCTGTTGTTTTCAGCAACGGTTAATTAATGAACTACTGAGTAACTGCAAGTTGATGGTGGCGAACTTGGCAGGCTGGCCGGCGAGGGCCGTGTTGTCGTAGAAGTTGACCAGCAAACCAGTGTCTGTGGTAGTTGCCACATTGCAAGCTGCGAACGCCAGTAAGGCGACCACAGTCAAGTGTACCAGGTTCATATCCAAGCACGCTGTACACCAATACAGAGCTCTGTATTGGTGATGCAGAACGCTGTGTTTCCTTCTTAGCCCCATGATTGCCTAAAAAGGTTATTTGAGAAAAAAGAAAATATGATTTACAAAACCAGTGTCTCTTTGTCTCCTTGGCTGATTATTCTTTCTGATCCACTAGATAAAGCACTTTCCAGCATTACTCCACTCTCTGTGTCGCCTGGATGGTCCACCTCACACCATCACCACCACACCATTACCACAACACCACAACATCCTCACCACCCCACCACAACACAAACACCACCAACACCACCACAAAATGTGTGTCTGCTTGCTTCCTTGACAGGTCTTGAGTGTGGTTGTCAAGGTGAAAACTCAAAATGCCGAAGCTTTTTGGCGGTTGGGAGCTGCCTGTGGGTGTTGACTTGATGGATGGGCTCTTCAGTGTTGATTAGCGTCTTACCTCTGATTCTAAGTGCCGTGGTCACTCAAGATGAAGATTTGCCATTTGCAATGAGGTCATCGTAGTCATGGAGCCAATCTTGGTTGCAGGTGGCATGGCCTTAGCTGTGGAGTCCAGAAACCAGATGTTTCCTTTGCTGGTAGCAGCCTTGTGGTTTCACTACGACTAGACTGTTTTGTTGTTGGTGTTGGACATGACTGACACTACCAACACAAACACACTATGTGGGCGATGTTTCATAGTGGCGCTCCTATGGAAAACCTGATGTTCAAACTTTCCAAAGGTTGCACAACGCTCACCAGTACCCCTGTTCGAGGAACGGGAGCAAAGCTGCCAAGGCGCCCCAGTTATAAAACTGGCGACCAGTGCAATCCGTGGCGTTCTAGAGCGCGAGACGAGAGACAAGGCGGTGAGATGCGAGTGCTCTCTGTGCGTCACCGGAGGGGAACTCCGCGCATGATTGGCGAACCTTGAATGGGCTGTAGTTCTCGCAGATGAAGCGGTGCATGCGCCACTGCTCCAGGAACATCGCCTGCATCTGGTTCACCATCGCCACACGCGCCGCTCTAACTCCCGGTGCATGATCATAGGCCTGCAGTCCCCAGTATGTGAACTGCACCAGTGGCGCCCACACATAGCCTGTACGAGCGTTAATTGTCCGTAAGTGCAAGAACGCTGGTGGGTTGGGAGGAGTGCGCACCACGCCAGTAGATGTAAGAGGCAGGTTTGTAAAAGGAGCGGTCATCGAAGCTGATCGAAGGCATGCCCCACCAGCACTCGTCGCTGTTGGTGCTGTTGTGCGGCCAGTTGCCCGTGACGTCGATGCAGAACCGCGACTTGTCGGTGAGCCAGGCGTCGACCACCCGAGTGGCCAAGCGCGCCGAGGAGGCAGTGGTCATGAGCGGATAGAAGGTGGTGGGGCTCGTGCGCCGATAGAAGGATCCGTTGGTGAGGAGGTTGGAGTAGGACGAGTGCTCTTCGTCCCACAGTCCCGGCAGCAGCAGCGACATCTCGTCGCTCCTCAGCGCCAGCTCCAAGGCAGCCCGATCGCGACCGATGGCGACGGCCAGTTTGGACAGCACGGTGCAGTCGAGCAAGAAGATCGATGTCGCGCCCACGTCGTTAAGTTGGACTAAATGTGTGACTGGGTGGTAGAAGCTGGCGCAGTCTCCTCCGACGCCATCGTCATCTGCGCCAGGACAGTCCCACATGGGGCTCTGGTCCTGCAGGCAGCCATCGTTCGAGTCAGTCCAATGCCAGCACGCACCCATACTCACCAAGGAGGCCTACCATGCCGGACTCACCGACGGCGTTGCCGATGCACGAAAGGTTGGTGCACAGCTGGGAGCCCCAGGTCATGCCGTTTTCGAGATGGCGATTGAAGTAGTTGAAGTCGTTCCACACCAGGAGATCGTCGAAGAGGTAGTCCACGATCCATCGATCCTGGTACTTCTGGTAGAGCTCGAACAGGATCTTGGATCCAATCGCAGGCTCCGAGTGATCCACCATCTACCACGGGGTGCGCTCATGTGTTAGGTTCACCGCTGGCCCATGGACGACCGTCTCGTAAGGAGTACCTTGGCCCCGCCGGCAGCCCATGTCGGCACAAATCCCAACGAAGTTCGAGACTGCAGCACGTACGTGCGCGTGGCATATCGCAGGGAGGGCGATGTGGGTGAGTGGGAGTCTCACTGGTGGGTGTGATGGTGGTGAGCGGGAGCTGCATGTACCTTGGTGATCTGGATGAGGTTGGAGTAGGCGATGTCCTTCAGCAGCGGGTCGTGGCCGGCGATGTAGCTGCTGAAGTAGGTGTCCCAGTCGAACATCACATAGGCCCAATCTTGGGTGCGGGGATTCCTCGCAAGCCATGTCCAATCGCGAGTCGGCGGCACAATGGGACCTGGAGTTATGGGAAGATAGCAATGAAAACCAACACCAAAAAAGAACCAATGCACTGGTTGGTGAACGCACCTAGTTCAACGGGGACGTAGAACTCGTTCCACATGATACTGCCCTGCAGAGCCTCCTTTATCTCTGCGAGGTTGCCGTACTTCTCATATCTTGCCAGCTCCACTGCCCTGGTTGCGCTCGTCAATGCAGGGAGGGAAGGAAAAGTGCTGATGATGAGACAAGACGTACTTATTCTTGGCGAGCACGTTCTCGATGTCGCTCACTGTGAGGGAGGACCGAGTGGCCAGCCCGACTGGGCCTTGATTCAGCGGCACGATCAGATAGGGCCCGTCGGTCGGTGGCAGTGGTGGTCGTGCAATGGGCGGATCGTCGGCGAGCGACGAGGACTGCTTGGTGGTGATGACGAAGAGATCGCTGGCGGCGAGGTTGTAGGGTTCATGGCGCAGATGCCGGCTCGACGGGGTGCTCACGTTGCCCGCGCGGCTCCAGGCAAAGGTGCCCACCACCCGCATCACGAACTCGTCGCACACGGTGCCGCTGCAATCGACCGGCTCCACGAGCATCATCAGGTCCTGGCCATCGGCGCCAGACACGCTGTAAGACATGGAGACGTTGATGGTGGTCCACGACAAGTAGAGCTGCATGTAGGACCTGTCCACTGCGATGGGTCCCACTCGCACCACTGGGTGCACCACCTGATGACAGATGTTCAGTTCAGATGATCCACTCCACGATGAGGACATCGAGGTGGAGGAAGGTCACCATTTGAGTGCATCGAGAGATCATGGTCTGGTTGAGGCACACGCCGGAAGGGAGATGACACAGTTCAGTGCGGAAGCGCACGGACGACGGGAGCAGGACGTGGTCGAGTATGTTGGACCCCACCCAATGGCCCCACCCGCGCACCAGCCCGAGCTGCAGCTCGCGTCGCCGCAGCTCGTTGACATCGTAAGTGGGCACCAGCAGCGAGCTGGGGACTGGTGTCGGCTTCTCGCTTGTCATGTTCTGCATCAACACTTGCACCCTCACACTAACAGCCACCTGCACTGTGAAAAAAGGCGTCTCCACTACACACATCTGCGGTGGTACGTACGGAGCTGTTCCCTGTTCGAGCTTGTAAATGTGGAGTCGCACAGGAAGAGCAGTCCTGGTGTAGACGTTGATGGGGTTGTCCTGGCCATAGTCGAGCGAAAGCGGTGCCGGAGCGAGAGTGATGCTGGGGTCCATGTAGGCGCCCACCTGGCACACCAGGTGGTCGTCGATCCACAAGAATGCGATGGAGGCCTCGTCGAAGGTGCAGTAGAAGGCGTAGGACGATCCGGACTGGAGGTTGAGCGTGCCCATGACCTCCACTGACGACAGGACCGGCGGCAGGGTGAACTCGAACCCAGGGATTACATACGATCTGTTGTAGTTTCCTCGCAATTAATGAATTACTGGGTTCTGCAAGCTGTTGGGAGGATGGCGAACTTGGCAGGCTGGCCGGCGAGGGCCGTGTTGTCGTAGAAGTTGACCAGCAAACCAGTGCCTGCGGTTATTCCACCGACCGTGCTGTCTGCCGTCGCTGTCACCTCGCAGGCTGCGAACGCCAGGAAGGCGACCACAGCCAAGTGTACCAGGTTCATGTTAAAGCACACCGTACCCAAACGCAAGAGATCACAAGCGTTTTCCTTCTTTGCGCCCAGCTCAAAAAAAGGCAACAAAACAAAGGAGAAAGGTACGATCGTAGTTTTATGGCGAGGATGTTGTAAAAGTTTGGCGTGAGGTGCCAAGTGGGATAGCAAGTAGCGATATAGAGGGTGTTAGGGCCTCTTGTCATGGGCAGCTAGAGCACTCTCCGAAACAAAGTTGGATGTCGTCGAGACCAACACTGTATTTCTCTCCAGCTGACCAAGAGGTTTTCAGAGGCTTTCTCTTATTCTGTATCCCTTGGGACCAGCTGGCATCCAATCGCTACGTGCAGCACTCCGCCACTGGCTACGCCCACTGCGCGCCTCCTTGATCTGTTTTCAATCTATAAACTCGTCAAACTGCTTCAACTTCATGTTGACGCAGTTCTCCCGGACATAGTTAGGCTCAGCCTCGAACCTTGTGTGACGAGCGCTCTTCCACGTCGTCAAGATTGACGCCTAGAGGAAGAGCCGCGGAGCGGACGGGGAAGTTGTTCCCCTACCGTTCCATCTATGCCCTGCCCAGTCATGATAGCTGACTAGCGGTGACATGTTCTGGAAACCTGCTCAGCGAACATGTATGGCGCACTAAATTCCGGCCATTAGAGTAGAGCATCTTGCGGATCTCCGTTGCTTGATTGAATCTGGGCGACCAACGGCAGGTCTCCGGCGTTCTACCAGCGGACTTTTCAGCTGGTGTTGGGAGTTTCCGGCCAATTACGCCAGGTTTCAGTTGAAGCTATTTCCTCAGCACATCTCTTGTTACCGGCCTCGCCTATGGTGGTTGTCCTGGTTGTGGCCAGGTACGATTGGACTTGTAGGTTATGCTGAAGGGCGTTCACCACTGTGCCTTGCATGACTCATGTCGCTGGGGCAACCAGCCCCCATAAAACTGGCCACTCTTCTCAGTCTGCATTCACATCTCCACCACACCTATCTGCCAAGCCAGTCCTCAATCAGCAAGCATGAAGCTCTTCACACTCATCACCCTCTGCCTGGCGCTCGCCATTACCGCCAACGTGGCATCGGCCTATACCATTGGCCTTGGCACCGACTCGCGTTTCGTCGACACCACGCCTGACACCGATGGAGAAGTCTACAATCTCGAGGGCCTGCTCTTGTCGCTCAGCCACACCATCTACAACATCTCCGAGTACGACAACGACACAATGTGGACTCAGGCCATGTCCGAGGTCGATGTTCTCATCTTTCCCGAGAACGAGGAGGACTCTCCGCTGGGCACCATCACCAACACGACCCGTGACAACATCTACAACTGGGTCCAGAAGCAGCGTGGTGTCGTGATCATCTTCAACGGAGAATACGAGCTCAGCAACTTCCTTACCAAGCTCACTACCTCGGGGGGGCCCACCAACTCGCCGTGGCAGAAGACGGCGGCGGCCAACGCCTCCAAGATCTTCGAAGACGGCCCAGCCGAGCTCATGGGCCTCGACGCTACCAGCTCGTGGGACATCACCGCCAACTCCGACGTGATCACCTGCATGTACGGCAGCAACGAGGACTGCGCCCTGTGGCAGTACAACATGGGCAACGGCCGCTGGTTCGGCGCCGCTCCGGATTACTACGACGCTGCGCCCCGCGGCGAGCAGGATGGTGGCTGGGTGAGCGCCCTTACCCTCGCCTTCTCCGCCGTCCCCGCGGCTCCTTCGACCGGCTCCCCTGCCAACCGCGCCTCCAGCTTCCTGGCTGATCTGTTCTGAGTCGCTTGTCAGGGCAATTGAGAGTTGAAACTTGGTTGTCTTTATAATATATTAGTATGTTTGGTAACTGCATTTATTCATAAGTTGCTGGCCAGCTTCTTGTACTGTTCCCAGAACACAAAGGTCAAAATCTGTCCCATCGCCAAGTGTCAGACCACCATGATGGAGACAGGAGGAGCGATCAGCACGACGTACTGTGTGGGGGCCTGTGCGAAGGTAGTGCGCAAACACGCCCTTGTACAGTCCGTAGATTCCCTCTGCTCGCACAGTCTTCCATAAACAATCAAACGGCCCTGAGGTCCCCCAGCGAATCGTTGAGGCGAAGCAACACCCCCCCCCCCAAACACCGGACATATGTCAATCAAGATTTGTGACAAAAAAAGACAAAATAAGAATAGCAATGAATGGGCAAGTCTGCTAAACGACGGAGGGACAGACGCACCTTTGTAGAGCGCTCCCTTTCCGCCCTCCACCTTTTGATTGTAGAGCCGCGTGGCGACAACGTCAAAAGGATTCATGGCGATAACCAGGCCCACGCCCGACACCAAGCTGGCGGCCACATGAGCGTATATGTTGTTGTCCAACCACTACACGACACCAACCGCAGGGGATAATGTGTCATCGCTCGTCCGTGCATTGGGGGGACGCTGTCTATTGGTGTACGTACCCCCGTGGCGAGGATCAGCGACTTGGCGTTGTCATAGAGTGGCAGCTGGACGCTCGAGCCCACGCCCACCCGAAGCGCCGCAGCATCCGCTCCTCGCATCAGCCCACGCAACCCCTCCGCCTGCACGATGCTCTTGAATGCCCTGCATCATGCGAAATCCCCCCCCCCCCATGTGAGCCGATCACGCTCACCACGAGGAGGGCGCAAGTCGAGAGAGGGAGAGGCGCCGTACTGGAAGGAGTTCTTGTATTTGTACTGGTGGCCCACCGCCAGGGCCGGTACGCTGCGCAGGTTTAACGAGACATCGGGGCAAGAAGAGCACGGGGCCTGTGGTTAGCAACGCATTTGCGCACTGCCGAACGGTTGAGATGGGCGGAGGTTGCGACGCACTCGGTCTGGGCTTGCATTCGCGTTTTCACGAGGAAGAAGGGAGAGCCCGTCACCGCACCCAACACGCCAGCAGTGGCGCCTGGCCAGCCACAGATTGCAGCGTGTGTCGATATAAAAACCGTACATACACATACACATACACATATACACATATATACACATTTACACATTTACACATTTGCACATTTACACATTTACACATTTTCATATATGCATACACACATACACATGGAAGCGAAAAGCGTGAGTGAGATGCGGGGTGATGCCCTGAGAGCGTGCGAGATTGCGCAATAAGGTTACCGGCAAGCATGTTCTTCAGGAAGAAGAGCGAGTCCTTGCTCGCGTTGCCGTGGCTCTCGAGCAGGAGCTGCTTGAATACAGTGTACGACCCCAGCCTGCCACCCACCCACCCAGCCAGAAAGATGAGAGGGTGCCGCAGAGAGAGAGAGAGAGAGAGAGATCACGC
>JANDJZ010000251.1:0-65107 GCA_027943245.1 Acanthamoeba sp. SK_2022b
AACTAACCCTACCCCTAACCCTAACCCTAACCCTAACCCTAACCCTAACCCTAACCCTAACCCTAACCCTAACCCTAACCCTAACCCTAACCCTAACCCTAACCCTAACCCTAACCCTAACCCTAACCCTAACCCTAACCCTAACCTAACCCTAACCCTAACCCTAACCCTAACCCTAAACCCTAACCCTAACCCTAACCCTAACCCTAACCCTAACCCTAACCCTAACCCTAACTAACCCTAACCCTAACCCTAACCCTAACCCTAAGTCCGTTGGCCTCACCAGTCAAATCAGCTCTCTTGTACTATGAGTGAGTAACCTCAAAACACTTGTATACCCCTTTAACCCCCCCAAAAACACGTTTCCCGCTGTCCGTTTTGCTCTAGCTATTTTTGTTAGCCCACAATTGAATTTACAACCCTTTTCGCCTCATACAAAATTTTGTGAGACCTCTCTGCATACAATGTCTCATCTTCTATGACCGACTTGTATATCAAACTGATGCCTGAATTATGCTCTATCACAGAAAATTTAGTTCATTGCATACCGATACGTAATACCAGAGATCAATAAAATTCTTGACAATATTAAATCGAAAATAAATATTGTAAATTGTCTATCTCCGGTACTTGGATAGATCATGAATTTTCAATAGGTGCAACAGATAGAGCGTAAGTTATAGTATATTTACAATACTTAACATGTGGGGTAAAAAAAAGAGGTAAAGCAGGAGACCCACCGGTATACCCCTAACCCTAAACCCTAACCACCCTCGATTATGTTCCAACGTTCTGTCAACTGCTCTCAGACCTCGACCAGGGCCAATTGGTGAAAATTAGGTATGGCAAAACATCAGCTGACACTACCACCAAGGATCGCGTTTGACTCTCTTGCTTTCTGGCCGTAATTGATGAGTATTGAAAGTTGGGTAATACCAACCCCAATGGTAAGACGTTCTTCTGATCTACAGGTGCACAGCACGCCTTTCGGCAGGTATGTTCACTCCCTGTTTCATTCAGTTGGCATTCACTAAATCAAATACTATTTTTCGTTAAAGATGATCATGAGCCAAGGGGGGACTGTCGCTGGCAAGGCCGCTGATCATGTGTTGTCCACTGCCGTCTTTTGGGAGATTCTTCTCATGTTCACATCCTGTGATGGACCACTCCACTACACCTTTGACTACAGGCATTCAATCAAGACAGCCCTCAACCAGTGCTGGAACTTCAAGTTGTTGACAACCAAGGAGAACTCTGATAAATCACGCGAGGAAGTGCGGTTGCTTGAGGCCATACAAGGACAGACCTGCGGTGGTATCCCAGGCACCGCACTCATGGTGTTGGTCGCTAAGATACACCGTACGATCCAGGAGGCCGTCAACAGGGGGAAGAGGTTGTGGAAGCAAGCGCTGAATGTACAGAATGCCGTCAATCTCTTCTTCGCAGCTGTAGGGGGTGGGCTCCGCCCCATCACGTGGGAACCGAGGAAGAGAAGCCAGTGTAAGTGCGACCTCTGTTGCTACTGCCGCCGTGAGTCTGCCAAGTGGCGAAACGAAGTCTTCGTCATTCTCCAGAACATCGATGACGGCGACGATATGACACTGGAGGACGCAGTGCGGGCCGCACGCAATGCGGTTCTCAGAACCACTTTCGTGGCGACCATTTATTGGGCTTTTAAAACCCAGCCACACGCAGCGGATGACTACCTCAGCAAGTGTAAAGCGGGGGGCATCGATACCGTTTCCATGCTGCTGAGGCATCTTACCTCCGCTAGGTGCGACTGGCCTGTGGCCCATCGGGATGCAGTGCTTCATGAGATCCACATGACGGTTCTCAGGAAAGTCGCGGCCCGCGTAGGAAGAAGCAAGATAGACGACAACGTCAAGGAAGCTCTCTGTCCCTTCGTCGGTTACTTCCCAACCGAAGCAGAATACGAATGGAACAATTATCTCGCGAACCAGATCACGTGACAGGTCTTTCACCTGAAACTCAAGAGTATAATTGGTACTCTCTCAATAGTTAACCATATATTCTTTGTAACAACACTAATCTTAATCTGTAATAATCAGAGGGCAATTACGTGCACACAGACCCTGCTCCACACGCTGTTCCTCAGGATGGTAAGCTTTCTTGTGTGCTTATTTACAATGCTTGGACTCACTCCAGTCATAGTGTGGGTGCAGGTGAACTACGATCATGATGGCCATGACCACCAGGCTGAGATCATGGTCAAGTCCTCAGAAACCGTAGCTGGCCTGCATGAGATCATCAAACAGGAGGTGCCTGATTTGGCCAACCAAAACTTTTCTATCTATGGGCATCCAGAACACAAATGTTCTCTTGCTCCTGGTGGTTTATGTTCGAAGTACAAACAGGTGTGGTGTCGTTGACCCACCGTCTCTCTCTCTCTCTCTTTCTTCTACAAACGGATAGGTAGTGTGCAAATAAATTAATTATGTTACTGAAGACGAGCATCCGGTAGTGTTCTGCAGGGAAGACGTCTCTCTGTTCGCCTTGGGGTCATTTAGAATCAAGGCGCTACGCACAAGACACCATAGACAGAGAGAATCAAAGTGCCGGTCATGATGGAAGACAACAAGTACCTGACCAGCCAGAGGTGTCTGGCCAACCTCAGTGAGAACGAAGAGGGCTACCTCTTGGGCATCGCTGTCGCATGTGGGAGGATTTGCACGCGCCAAGTTGTGTTGGCATTGCCGGACCGTGGAGGAAGAGGTCATGTGGAGGTCATGGCGTACATCAGAGGCCTATTGAAAAAACAATCGGGCAATAGTGAGCGCCGTGTCTGGGTGAAAAATGGCTCATGTGGCTTGCACTACTTGGCAGCACCAGAGTTGGTGCATATGGCGAACTGGTACAGTGTAACTGGCGACACTACCGCGACGACGATGATGACGACGCGGACAAATGACACTCTACTTGCTTCGTATGGTACTCCAAAGTCTATCCTAGATACAAGCATGCCCTTTCAACAGGGATATGCTAGGGCCATCTTTGAAGTGCTCGCCAAGCTGAGGCCAAGGTGGGAGGGCCGAGCCATGAATAGCCTGACGGTCAATCAGCCATGTGTTGACAGTGCCTTGAGTTTTCAGGATATGCTGATCCGTCTTGGAGTGGAGAGCACAGTGGAGATCTCGCTGACCACAATCGTTGTGATTGTAGTGGGCACTGAGGTGAAGGAGCTAATGGAGGCTGTGGGTGGCCTGATGGACATCAAGAGAGCCGCAGACGCGGAACTGTGTTTTGGCGCCATGTCACGATCGCCACCCCAAATGTATCATTAGAGTGTAATAGTATTGTTGTTGTTTGTTTGTTTGACGATGAGGATTTATCATGTTACATCCACTGATACAATCCTCTGTTAATACACCCTAACGCGTCTGGCTGTACTCTGCTTGGTCTTGACCTTGGACTCTGGCATCTTTTTGACAGAGATACTCGCTGACGTTGACGCTTCAAGCAGTGCCATGCCCTTGACAGTAACGCCCCTTATACTGGCGGACGTGCTTACATTATCGTGAAAGTGCAGGTTTTTGCAGCTACGAAAGGAAGCACTAGTGGATGCCTCGATCTCGACAGGAGCTTTGATCACATAGGGTTCGCGACTGTCGCCAGTTCTGCACTGGATGGTCAAGGAGGTACTCAGGTCGAATCTGATGCCGTGAGGTCCAGCCAACAGCTCTTTGCACCCCTCCAGGATGATGGAGGCGCTCATGGTTGTCTCCATGCGTGCGATCCAGATGGGCAAGTCGAATGTGAATGCCTCGACGCCCTTTGCGTATTCATTGCTCACATTGGGATGTGATTGATCGGGGACATATGGAACGCCGTTGATGGTGATGCTGCCGGTGCTTGTCATAGTGATGTTGCCAAAGAAGTAACCACTACTACATCAACATCACCATCAAAACACAATGAACAGGGTGCGCCTCACCGTGCATGGTTCTGGCCAAGTCGAAGTCACCCCCACTGGTATCCAAGCCACGATACCAAACACGCGTTTGATCATCAAGGGGAATACGTCATGCGGTCACATCGACGTGCGTGTTGTGCGCAAGGGTTCCGTGACGATCAAAAGTGGCACCTTCATGATGGGTAATTTCAGCTTTCTTGGAGCAGCATTCTTTCAAAATTTCACGGTGGCTGAACTTGCAGTCAGCACATAGCATCATAATGACTCTGTCCACGGTTATGTCACACTTGGGTGCCAAGCATTTCATGGGAGGAGGCGAATCAGACTTGGAAGGAGGGACTTCCTCTGTCTCTTCCTCTTTCTCATCCTCTTCCTCTTCCTCTTCCTCTTGTCATTTGACCTCCACTCAAACATTCAAGTGTCATAGATCCGCCTCAAGTGTTTGTGCATAAATAGCATCATTGCACGCAATGACATCCAGCAATTGCAGCTCATTGATCATGAGCACCATCTTGACATTGAGAAGACTCCCCTTCTCAGACCTCAGTGTGATATCCAAACATTCATCAATCATATCCATCTGATCACAAAGCCCATCAATCTGTTCAAGGTAACTGGTCACCATGGCGGAAGGGTGTTGCAAATGAAGTGCCTGAGCAGTGGTGGCCTGAGGGTGAGGGCGACGCAGAAGGCGAGGGGGAGGGTGACAGCAAAGGTGAGGACAACAGGGAAGGGGAAGGGGAAGGGGAAGGGGAAGGGGAAGGGGTTGGAGTAGGGGAGTTGGAGGCAGAACTAGATGGCAAAGGCAAGGCAGAAGCAGAGGGCGAGGCAGAAGAAGAAGGTGAGGCAGACGCTGAGGGAGATGCAGTTGATGACATGGAGGGAGTTGGTAGTGGTGAAGGGCACACAAAGCTGGTTGGCGATGTTGGGCATGAAGCTGCTTGATCTATGGAGACCTGCGTGAGTTGCCAGTAGCTGGGGTCATTGCGCCTGCCAAAGGTGATTGTTGCTGAGGAGCCAGATGTGGCGATCAGATAGCAATAGTGCATGAAGCCATTGTCAGCCCTCTTATTATTAGAGGTTGAGTACAACTGTCTACCACTCCATGAGACCTGGAATGTGTTTGGTGTCCTGCCATCGCAGTAGAGCAGATAAGTCAGGGCATAAGAGTTGCCTGACACAAGCCTGGTGATAGTCTGGCTGATAGTGTTGATGGAACCAATGTTGCCAAACTGACATGATGAAGCCATGCAGTTGCCTGATGGCAGGTTGGTTGCCTGTGATGCACATCCTGTGCCAGTCCAGCTGGTGGTGCTGGTGCTGAAATTGCTGTTGACAACCAGGTTGGTGGCAGCTGCGCCGCCATACAAGAGTGAGATCAAAAACAGGAAGCTGATTATGCTGTGCATTGCTGGTAAAATGATTGGTGTGCAGCTGCAACTGATGGTTGGTAATGCCCTTTATATATATATATATATATGACACTAAAGACTTATTGCTCTCCAGCTAACTGACTGACTGACCCCACACCAGTTGGTGATACCTCAAGGAGGTGACCCCAAGAGGAGCAAATTTCACAGGAAGTGATCTGTGTAGTCACATATGTGATGGGTCACAACGAACTGGAGGCAGTTGCAACACAGGCGCACTCTGGTCTCCACGTTCCACCGCCATCATCTCTCCTTGTTGTTGATCTGGTTGCTGTCTCCGCCACAGAAATCCCAGCCATAAAAGTTCCAATTCCAACTGGCCATGTACTTGTGGTGATTGATTGCATCAAGGTATTGGCACTCAAATGAGTCCAGAGGTTGTTAGTGTCAGCATGTATCCAGCTGGGAATTCTGGCTGATGGTGCCAATGTGTGCACTCTCCTCATTGAGATGGTTGGTCATTTGATGATAGGCTTGTTCCTCCCAGTTGTCAGCCATGGTTTGATCTGATTGTGTGTGAGTGAAACTAAAGGAATGAGCTAATGTTGATGAGTCCACTGTGTGGTTGTATTATGAAATCTAGTAGAATTTTGGGGTGGTCCATGTTGGTGCACAGCAACATGGCCACATTCGATTTGGCTCTGCTGCGCCTGTGGGAACTCTACTGCAGGCCTGCCGAGGACAACCACCCCCTCGTGGATCTCATCATGGCCCTCGTCGTCAGTGGCGTCATGTTCCACTTTACTCAGGTCATGATCAAGAGCGCCACCGAGTCAGGCGACGAAGCCGAAGAAGAGGACGCCGACGAAGAGGAGACCGAGCACGCCGAACAGACAGCACGGGATCTCCACATGCAGCAGCAGGCCTATGCATGGAACTGGGTGCCTTACGTTGCCCCATTGGCCGGTTTCAACCCCGTGGCCTCCCCTGCCATTCCATGTGGGGGCAACCAGTGGCTGCAGCAGCAGCAGCAGCAGCAGCAGCAGCCATGGGGATACCTGTACGCACAATACCCAGGCGCAATGATGCCCCCTGGTGCCTACTATCCTCAGCCTCCTCAATACCATCAACCTCAACCCCAGCCCCAGCAGGCACCCAATGGCACAAGCACACACGCACCTGCCAACTACCTCACAGCGGCTCAGATGGCTGAACTTGCCAAGAAGGCACACAAACAGCAAGCCCAAGAGCTCGCTGAAGAGGAACGCAATGAAGAGATGATTGATGAACCTGCAGGTGCCGCTGGTGGTGTTGACGCCGATCTTGAACAAGACATCGCTGACGTGCTTGGCGGCAGCGGCGGCGGTGAGACATCGTGCGCTGAGGGCTTTGGCAGTCCCGACGACAGTGGCAAGAAGCGCCGCAAGAGGAAGAAGCGATCCACTAAGAAGGATAAAAAGAAGAGGAAGGGAGCTATTGAGATCCTGGAGGCTTAAATGAAAACCTTGTACATGAGCAATAAAACATTGAATTTTTCTAGCATGTATCCACACCTTGGCGAGATACCACCACCACCACCACCACCACCACAACGATGACGACAACGATGAACGATGATCAGTCTAGCAGAAGCCTTCGGCCCCATACTTCGCGCCACAGGAGGAATTGGCATGGTAGCGTCTCCCTACAAAGCACTGCATCCCGCTATGCGCAATGCGTGCGACTTTGGCGCTACCCCGCCCTCAGAACTGGCAACCCCGTCGATCATGAGCCCAAGCACTCCGCCTCCAAGTCCTTTGGTGGATGCCAACAATGTACTTCGTGCCTCCACTGGGACAACTCCTAACTCAAGCACCGACCAACCTCAGCAGCAGCAGCAGCAGCATGCTGCCATGTGCGATTGCCACGCCACGCATACCAGTGCGCTATTTAGGTGGTGGACTGACATCAACTGCCTGCAGCTGCTTGTCTTTCTGCTCACCATTGCTTGTTTGTATCTTGGTTATCAAGTAAACATGCGCAAGTAAAGGAACAAACTTCAAAGTCACTACGCCAAACAATAAACTATTGCACTATTTTGATGTGTATTATAGTCTTTTTAGAACTGAAACTTGAGTCCATTCTTGGCTATCGCCAGCATGAAGACAATGCAAAGCAGCATTGCAAACATAAAGGCAAGGCTTACAAAGAAATCAAAGACTGCACCCAATGTTCCCACAACCGGACCTGATTACTATCACAATCCACCACAAGCATATAAGGAGGTTCGGCTTGTGTTATGGTTGGTGTTGGGCTTTTTGGCAGGAGGGCCTCATCAGTGACCGCCTCGCCAGTGCCATGGCCTGTGTGTGCAAATCGTGGTCTGAGGTGGCATGCATGAACACTCCACATGGGTAGTCACAGTATTTGGAGCTGGCTGGCCACAACTGGAGATGAAATGACCACTCCACTGGGGTGGTAATCTTATTTTGGAGGATCAATGATGACATGGCCACTCTGCTGGAGTGGTCAAATTGTGTGCAGTTTACTGGCCATAAACAACTTCTAACATGCCACCAGGATGGCAGGTGGACAAAAAACCAATGGATTGTCCAATCTGTTGAAGTTTGTATGCAGGTGTATAAACTTTAACAGCCAATTCCACCATTGCTGCATCAGAGTTCCTTTTCCTTTTCACACTGTGAGCGTAGAATGCGGGTGAGCAGGTCTCAGAAGTTTTCATCATCATTGTCATCATCATCTTCCCCATGCCTGGCATGGTGGAGCTGGCTCTTGCTGCTGCTGCTGCTGCTCTTAGAGTCATGATGATGTTGCTTTCTTGGGATTAGAGCCCTCTGATCTGCTCCCACCACTCATTGTAATCTAAGGTCAACAGGGCATTGGGGCAGTTGCTTGCAGTGTATCTGCTTGCTTGGATCAATGGAGCCAGCTGTCAGTGCAGACAACCCAGCAAAGTCTTCTGCATCCTGCTCCTCCCCACTGCTGGCATCCCCATAGAGGTGATAGTGGTTCACACTGTTGAGTGTGGATGCACAATCCTCCAGCCCAACATGCCTGTGCAATGCATCCTCCACATACATGAGTGTGTGTGGTGTGTGGTGTGTGGTGTGTGGTGTGTGGTGTGTGGTGTGTGGTGTGTGGTGTGTGGTGTGTGGTGTGTGGTGTGTGGTGTGTGGTGTGTGGTGTGTGGTGTGTGGTGTGTGGTGTGTGGTGTGTGGTGTGTGGTGTGTGGTGTGTGGTGTGTGTGTGTGTGTGTGTGTGTGTGTGTGTGTGTGTGTGTGTGTGTGTGTGTGTGTGTGTGTGTGTGTGTGTGTGTGTGTGTGTGTGTGTGTGTGTGTGTGTGTGTGTGTGTGTGGTGCTGTTAGCATGATTATTAAACAAAACTGTGTGGATGCATACCTCTTTGCATGCATTGTCCATATCTTTGGCTTGCTTCAAGTGAAACCACTTGGTTACAGCTGGAATTGCTTTAACAATATCAGCACACTTCAGTCCAGTCCTGAAGCTCAGCTGGCAATGTGTGCCAGCATCAGCATCATTGTTCTCATTCAGGATCTGCATCATCGTCATCATTGTCTGTGTCATCTTGCTGCTCCAACTGGTGCTTAGCTTGGCTTTCTCCTTGCCTGTGGTTTGGCACAGGTGTCAGGGCTGCAACATGTCTCTGTAGGGCATGGCCTCATGACACAATTGGTACCATTGTTCCTTTTGCTACCATGGACCCATGTTCAAATCTGCTCCTCCTCAGCAAAGTACTGGCCATGGATCTTGTTTTGAGTAGCATCTTTGCTGTTGGAGGCTGTGGTGCCACCTGTTGCATTAACCTGGGTAGCCTGTGTTTTTGGTAGGCACACATACAGACACATTATTGCCACCCAAATCAATGAGAGAAGTGAGTTTACATGACAGCTCCACAGTGCTGCCACACCCACCAGCACAGCACAACAACCTACCATGGCTGTTGCAGCTGTTGGCATGCTTTTTTGGGCCACAGGCACACAACCACCTTTTGGCAGTTGCTGGCACTTTGCCCCAAAAACAAGAATACAAGAGTCAGCACCACAGTCACAACCATCAGAATTGCATGACAATTTGTACCTGGACTGTTGCATTTGGCATGCTGCCTAGGGCCACAGGCACATGGCTGGCTCTTGGCAGTTGCTGTCGCATTAAAACAAAAAAACAGTCAGCATTACAGTCATGACCATCATCATAGCATGACAAATTACCTTGGCTCAGCTGGCATGTACCACTGACACATGGCCAGCCTTTGGCAGTTGGAGCATTGCCACCCCCAAATCAAACAAGGAAATGTGTCAGTCCAACAGTGCCACCACTACCCTGGCCTGACAGATTACCTGGGGTGGTGCAGCTGGCATGCTGCCTTGGACTGCTGGCACACAGCCATCCTGGTCGTTGCTGGAGCTTGCCCAACCACAGATTTTTTGTGAAAACAATCATCTGTAAGTTTGTCTCAGTTCCACCACAACCACCCAGCTAAAAGCATTACAAATTACCTGAGCTGGCATCCAAACAACAAGCAGTACCTTAACTTGGGTCCCTCTACAAGGACATTTGCCTTGGCCAGAACATCCTTGCCAATGAAAGCAGCCACTTCACAGTCATGCAAACAGAGATTTGCAAGTCTGTGGCTGAGTGCTACCAGGGCCATCCCTGCAAGAAGCATATGAAGCAGCTCATATGCACTGAGGCCAAGGAGAGCAGCAAATCCAAGATAGAAGCAGAGGAAGCCTTCTCCACTGCTGCTGCAGAAGCTGAGGAGGTGGCAACACAGGCTGATTCTACAACCCCTTTGTGATTGTTTGTTTTTATGTACCCCTAATGATCATGCTACAGGAACCTTGAGCACTTCTACAACTCCTGAGTCCAAGGGCAAGTCTTCCAACAGTCAGAAGATGAAGGCAGATGCAGCTTGGCTTTCCAAGTTTGCCCCATCTTTCTCAGAGCAATTGCAGCACCTTCCCTGTGCTCAGACACGCTTTCTACCTGTTGCTTGCCCCTGCCCTCTGCCATGGCATTATTCCTCTATCTTCCTCCACCATCAGTGCCACCAGTGTTGGCTCCCTCACCAACTGGCTTCTTGGCTTTTTAGTCAAGAGCCTAGATGATGGGGACATGCTCAACATCACCACCTCCTTCTCCACTCTACAGCATCATCCTGGCATGGGCCCATAAAATGGTGCTGAGTTTAAGTTGCACCATTTTTACACTTTTCAACATCACTTTTGCCTCTGTGTACATAAAATGAAAAAAGCTTATATAAAGCTTTTTTTTAGGCCTTGTACATATATCCATGTGTTTTTATACAGTTAATGTAGAAAAAGTGTACATTGTTACTTTTTTCCAAACACTCTGTTCCTGTCATTTGTGTGCTTGCATTGTACATATTTCATAGTGCATTCCCATTCTTCTTGTTATCATCAGTGCACTTTTAAGAAGAAAGCACAAGAAGGGAAAAGAGAGGGAAAAAACGATAAGTTTCGTGAACTGGGCGCTGGGAGAGATGGGTGATGATTTTGAGCGAGCGGTGCTGGTGAGCCTCAACCCAACTCAGGTACCGACGCATACGCTGCAGGGCGCGCAGGCACTCCTGGCCCAGTTCAAGGCATCAGGTGATGCCTGGCAGCTGTGCCTCCAGAAGGCCTTTTCGGATTGCCCGATGCAGGTTCGATTTTTCTGCTTCCTCACCCTCGTCGATCTCCTCAACCACAAGTGCGTCCCTCTCTCGTGTGTTTCCATCTCCTCAAATCCATGCTGTCTCCTCCGGGGAGATTTTAACTGCACAAATAGTAATATTCACTTGCCACCAGACACGGGGAGCTGTCCGCGGAGAGTAGAGCTGCCCTACGGCAGGGCATGTTCGCGTGGCTCAAAGACCATCTGCCCTCGCATCCCCAGGAGGACAGCTGTACCGCTTTGTCTCTTTGTCTCTTGCCAAGCCACTTTTACGTTGCGTGAAGGTGCTGTATGTGTTGGCAGCTGACCGACCGACGCGCGCTTGCGCGCGCGCACACACACACACACACACACGCACACACAGCGGTGAAGAACAAATTTGTGCAGGCCTTGGTGGTGCTGTTCAAGTTGGAGTATCCCGAGGAGTGGCCTTCCTTTTTCTCGGACCTCTTCCTGCTCCTCAAGTCCACCGGATGTGCGTCCACTCCTATATTCATTTCCCAAAAGTACGATGAACCAGGTGCTGACGCCAGCATGCTTGCGCATGCAGCAACGCCGGTGGGGCTGGTGATGGTGGACATGTTTTTGCGCATCATGGCAGCAATCGACCAGCTCGTCATCAACTCTGATGCTGTCCGCTCGTCTGCCGAGATCGCCCACGCGTCTAATATTGTGCGTTCGCTCCTTGCAGCTCTTCCGAGTGAATGGCTCCAGTGCAGGCCTTACCTTCCCCCCCCCCCTTATGGTACCATGTGGTGGTGGTTATGGTCGTGCCGCAGAAAGAGGCGATGAAAGCGAATTGCGTGAACACGTACGTGGAAGTTTGCTATACCATCCTCGTAACGTTCCGCACATCATGCGCTCCCATCGCCAAGTCGTGCCTGGACAACCTGCGCGCCTATCTCGGTATGTCCACATACACCATTACGAATCACTAGCCTCCGCGATGGACACGAGATTCTCGTATAACTTCGATGCGCGCTACTACTTCCCTCACAAAAAAACCTCAGCCTGGATTGAGCTCCCGCTGATCGTGAACAACCGCTTTTTGCCCCTCTTCTACGAGCTGCTCTCTGTCGAGGACCTTCGGGAGGAGGTCTGTGAATGCCTTTACGAGGTACACTTCATCTCTCGATCATCTTTGTGCCTCCCCTGGGACTGGGCCTCCTCGGTGACCGGACTGTGACGTGCAGATCGTCGTGCGCGGCATGGATCCAATGCTCAAGCTGGACCTGCTACACAAGCTCAACCTCTTGCCGATGATCTCTTCTATCAAGACCGAGGTACCGCTAAGATGTCACTTTGTTGAGTTGTGCTCACCGTGCCTCGCTGTTCTAACCTCTTGGCAGGACGAGGATTTTCAGGCCAAGCTGGCCAAGTTGACCAACTCCATCGGCGTCGAGCTTATCTACGGCTGGACTGCGGTACTCGCCTCTTACATCAAGAGCTTGCTGCGGCCCGTGTGGCCTCTCACATCCTACCTTCGTTCGTGCGGGCATTTGCATCATGAACAGATCCAAGTCATGGTGGCGCAGCAGAAGATTGGACCAGACGTCGAAAGTACATTCCCGCTTTGTTTCAATTTCACCGTTGCGGTGCTCGCACAACCGCGGAACTGACGTCTTGCCTGTGTTGCCAATTGTGTTGCGACGTCCAGAACAAAGCAAGCAGATGGTCAATGCGGCGTTGGCTCTGATGTGGCAATACCTCAACGCCGAAGACGACCTTGTGTACGTGCCCTTAGTGCTCGCTTCCCTTCCCACGTCTTCTCCGTCATCGCGTGCATTCGTCTTGACCGCGTTCGTGGTTACGGCAGTTCGGAGGAGGTGTTGCCCTTGGCCAAGTGCTTTGTTGAAAAGGTGCAAAAGGACAAGGAGCTCGCCGAAGAGGACAAGGAGCACCTACGCAAACTCCTCACCATCGTGGCCAACAAGATGAAATACGACTCCTCGTACGACTTCAGCAAACCGGACCAGATCGAGCAGGAGTTCCTTCAATACCGCAAGGTGCCGCCATCGCCAATCGCTACTGTGCCCCCACTGGTCGCCTCTTTGACGTCCTTCCCCCCCCCCATGGTTGCAATGCGTAGGAGCTCAGCAACCTGTTCCGAAAGGTGGTCAAGCTATGCCCGGAAATGTCTGTTTTGTTCGTCTCTTCTCTCATACGGGCGTGCTTCGCCAACATCTCGTCGATGTCTTTTGCGGACGTCGAGGTATCCCTCTTCCTCCTCGGCCTTCTCGCTGATGCCTCCACTCAAGTGGGTACTGTATCGCCTACCACCCCCTTGCTCGGCATACGGCATATGCGCTGACCTCCCGGATGCGCGGTGCGTGCGTAGATTCTCGCTTCTTCTCTGAAATGCTGGTGGCCCTTGTCTCCTCAGGTCTCGCCTCCACTTGTACATGTCGCACGATCATGATCGTAGCGTGAACTGACTCGGAGATCCGCTTCACTGCTGCAGACGTGTGGCGATACCCGCACCGGGCGGTGGTCCTCACGGCCTTTGAAACCGCCATCAACTACGCCCGATACCTGCCCAACGACGCCACCGTCATCTCTGCTTTTCTGGGCGCCTTCTTTGGAACCAGGTACGTACGGCTTTCCCCATTGGATGTAAGAATAAATATTGATTCTTATAATTATTGCGTTTATCTTACATGAACGAATCTAACCCGAGCCACCTCGTCCTCCGTTTTTGTTGCCCCTCTGCAGTGGCATGCGTAGCAGCGACGTCACTGTGCGAAGCAGAGCCGCCTACATGTTCTTCCGACTTTGTCGAGCGCAGAAGAACCTCCTTCTCCCCTATCTATCTCAGATACTCGCCGCGTCCCAGGTGCGCTCAAACGTTTGCTCGGTCGCACGCTTGGCCCACAAGCTAACACCGCGCGCCGCGCGCGCCGCACCACACGACATAAACAGGATCAGCTCGTGGTGAAGCTGGAAGCTGAAAACGTGTTGCCCTACGATAGTCAGCTCTTCTTTTTCAACGGCATTGGGCTGCTGCTGGCGGCTACTAAGGACAAGAAGCTGCAGCAGGACACTCTCAAGGTACCGTTATTAACGACGCCATTCCCTGGCCACAATCGCGGGGACCATCGACGTGCGACCGGCTAAAGGGCGACTCTGGTCTGCAGAGCGTGGTGGGCAAATTTCTGGAGCAGGTGGAGGGGATACTGGGCAAGGAGCTCTACAAGCAGGACACGCCCGAGAGGCCCGTGTGTGCCAACTTTTTGCAACAGATCGTGGCGGTCGTCACTGCCCTGAGCAGCGGTGTGCACAACCCCTAACATGCTCCATCACGTCGCGAGCACGGCCAGTTTCAAACGATTGACGAGGCAGGTGCGCGTGCCGTGCTTATACAGGTTTTGGATCTCTTGAGAATCAATTGGGAATGGAAGAGCTCCTTGCCATGTGGGCCCGCACCTCCCACGTTTCTCTGCGGATCGTGGCGGCCATTCCTCAGTACCCAGATCTGCGCCTCAAGGTTTTCCCTCACAGTTCACGCGCTTCAGAGCAGTGCGCAGCTTGCGGAGACTGACGGTGGGCGGACGCGCCGTTGCAGGTGCTCTCGTTTTTGCATAGAATGGTCGAGTCGATAGGCACGCACGTTTTGCCGTATCTGCCGTTAGCCTGCCAGGTCCGTTCACCATCGCGCCCCACTTGGCCCCTTCCACCCAACTCACCGGTTCGGTAATCACTACATCGACTCGCGCAGGTCTTCATCCCCATATTGAACGGCGGCAGCGGCGCTGTTTCCAGTTCGACCGACATGACGAAGGAACATCAGGACTTCGTTCGGCTCATCACCCAGGCCATCAATCGATTCAAGGCACGCTCTCACTAGCCCGCGCGGGCGAGACAAGTTTTCGAGATTCCGTCGTACTCATCCGGCGCGTGTTCGCTCCCTCTCACAGGACAAGGTGCGGAACATCGTGGAGGAGATCATAGGCCCGGTCATCCAGAGGCAGATCTGCCCGCTCGTCTCGGCCCTCGCCCAAAAGGCGCAAAGCCAAGCTAGCGACGGTTTGTTGCTTCCTCCTCTTCCCCCTTCCGATCCCACTTGCACGGCAGGTCATGGGTTGATGTGGCGCATGCGTGGCTCGCGGCAAATGCGCGTGCAGGAGACGAAGTGGAAATCGATGTGGTCAGCGAGGAGGAGCGGGAGTGGACGGATATGATCAAGGGCTATCTTCAGCTCATCCAAAGCGTGCTCAGTCACTCCCTCTCCTCCACGCTAATCGCTCAGGTACCCGCGATACGCACGGCCTCCTCCTTCGAACTTTGCGACTTGGGCGCGAGGTGAGGTTGTGTGGCTCAGACGTGTCCCGTCCCTCCACTCTCTACAGAAAAACGGGCCGTACCTCGAGGCGCTGCTGAAGGCGCTGCTCTTGGCCACGACCAGCAGCGATGACACTTCTGTATGCTCACCCTCTGTACTGCCGATGTACGTTGCCGGACGCTAACCTTTTTGCTTCACCGCAGCTGAAGAAGCAGTGCATGACCACGCTGCGCATGATGATCGAGGAGTGGGCCGGCAAGATCACCGTTGTTTCGGACCCCAACGAAAGGTTCTCTTACAGCTCTTGTTCTTGGAAAGCAGACTTAAGTTTAATTTATTTTCCCATACATGTCTGATCGCTCTCTTTGCCTTTTTTCCCTGGTCCAACGCAGCGGAGGGCAGCAGATGATCGCCTTCCAGCAGGCATTCAACGTGTTTGTGTTCGAGCACTGTGTGCCGCTGTTCTTCATGCTGCCTCTTTCGCCTGACTTCAGGCCAGCCGACGCCCAGTGCAGCATGGTGCCTCGAGCCTTCTTTCTTTTAGTCATTCGCAGGCCATTTTGCACCTCTGACACCAAACCGCACGCACAACACACACACCAGATCCTAGGCGAAATGAGCAAGATGCAGAAGACGCTAGTGGAGCGGTGTGGTCAGGACGCCCTGCGCCATATCAAGAGCGTGGTGTGCCAGATCCCCAACTGCTCGGCGCAAGCCACCGAAGAGTACATGCAGCAACTGCTCCAGCCGCTCAAGCAATTCGATCCCTTCTACAAGGCACGCTCCCTGCCCCATTTAATATAGAAATAGATAACCCATGGCAAGCCCAGCTCCATGGTAACCGTATCTCTCTCTCTCTCTTCTCTCTCCTTCCCTCCCCATTCATGCCGGCAACAGAAGTTCGTTCAAGCAGCGCGAACGCAAGCGCTCGGCCAGTCCAAGTGATCCCACGTGTGTACTAACTTTGAGGCAAAAACAAAAAAAAAGAACAAAAAAGTACATCAAAAAACATCAAAAATGGAGCAGGGCTGCGCACGTGCCCCGCGCTGCATGCTTTGGTTTTGCGCAGCCTTGTAAAATTAGGTAATTTAGCGGCGGAGTTGTGCACAATTACGCAAGGTTGGGGCGAAACGTGGCCTTTGCCCCGGTCACGAGCCGGGTGTTCTGCGGGCGCCGACGAACCACGGCTCTTCGCCTAGTTAGTCTTTTCGGAGCTCTTCTCCGGCGCTTGCTTTATCGTTTTCTCTCGCCCGCACACCCACCTAACGCTGTGCTGCCCACCACCTCTGTGCCGCTAGCGCAACAGCAAGTGAGTTTGGTTTCGATCGTTTCCCAATTCCACCAAACCAAACCTCTCCTGCGGAAAATCGCGGCAATCGTCGAAAGACCTCAACAACCACACACACATCGAGATGACGATCTCCACCACGACAGGTGAGAAGGACGGCGTAGTGAAGCGATTCCGCAAGAATGCCTACGTGCCGGTGGCGTCGAAGCTGTGGGCCATCCACGGTCAGTACTACGACCTTTCCAGCTTCATCGATTCCCACCCTGGCGGATCGGAGATGATGCTCCTGGGCCGAGGTCGCGATTGCACAGAGATGTTCGAGTCCGTCCACGCCCTGTCGAAGCGTAACGTGCACGCCCTCCTGGCCAAGTACAAGGTGGACACGCCTGAGGGAGCGCCCCCGCCCCCCACCGAGCTGTTCGCTTGGAAGGCGGACGGCTTCTACTCGGTCCTCACCCAGAAGGTGCGCAAGCACTTCGAACAGACGGGCTACAACTACAAGGCTACTACTACCTACTGGTTCAAGGTGACCGCCTTCTTTCTATCGTGGCTGGCTCTCATCTCCTATGCCTTCTCGACGGGCTCCCTCTACGCGGGTCTCCTTGCCGGCTTCGTTATGAACATGATCGGCTTCTGCGTCATGCACGATGGCTCGCACTACGGTACGCCGCAGCCCCCCGGCCACCCGCTCTCTGCAAGCCTTTTTGATAAATAATTCTTATTCTATTCTACCTTATTATTATTATTATTATTATTGGTAGTATTATTATGTTAGGTGATAATTAAGTCATTTTTAATAATAGTTCATTTTTGCACGTGTTCCCGCCACGGGAATCGGACGGCGCGATTCCCTTCGCCTGCGGAATGCAGAATATTAAGCGCAATTTTTTGTGGATGCCGCATTATCATTATCGGCCACATATTTGGCGTGTGGCCGGCCACGTTTTCTTTTTTGTTCTCCATTTCTCGTACTGAGGAGTTGAGGAGGTGGCTACGTTGGTGTGGCGACTGAAGGCCGCGGTCGTGGTGTGCGTCACGTGCAGGCATAAGCAAGAACCCTTGGGTGAACCGGATACTGCACACGTTGTGGAGCGACTGGAACCTGTGGTCGCACTTCCTGTGGCTGCGCCACCACACCTACGGACACCACTCGTACACCGGCGTGTACAGACGCGACCCCGATCTTGTGAACGGCATGCTGTTCTTCCGCAAGCACAGCGAGGTTCCGTTCCAGGCCCAGCACACCCAGCAGTGGTGGGCCACCTACGTGCTGCTGTGGTTCTTGCCCAACCAGCACGTCGGCCAGTCGCTCCTCTACATCCGCGCCTGGCTCGTGAAGACCGTATTCGGCGTGCCTCTCGAGCGCATCTCCACCGTCGACCTGCTGGCAAGCACGGCCATCTACTTGCCCTCCCTTTACTTCCACTTCGTGCTGCCCTTCCAGCTCCTGCCCACCAGCGCCGCGCTGCCGCTGTTGGGTCTCTATTGGAGCGGCCAGGGTCTCGGCTACGCGTTCAACATCATTCCCAACCACGACACCTACGAGACACATTCGCTCGTGGGCGTGGCCTCGAACGGCCTACGCGACTGGGGCGAGCAGCAGCTCCTCGGCAGCGGCAATCACACCACCGACGGTGGCCTCTGGAGCACCGTTGTGGCCACGCTCTGGGGCGGCATGAACTACCAGATCGAGCACCACCTCTACCCCTCGGTCTCACACGTTCACTACCCGGCCATCTCCAAGATCGTGCGCGAGACTTGCGTTGAGTTCAACCTGCCCTACACCACCCACTCGTGGTTCCACGCCATCGCTTCCTTTGGCAAGATGCTCTGGGCCCTCTCGCTGCGCTCCTCCTACCGTCCTTCCGACGCGCCGCCGCCCAAGCAGCGCAAGCAGGACTGAGACCGGTCAACCAAACGAATTGCAATCAATCTCTCCGCGCTTGCCATTACGTTGGTGTAGCCCGAGGTAGCTTCCTCCCCTCTTGGCAAATCCCCCTTCTTCCTTCACTTTTCGTTTCATCAGACTGGCGAACTTTCTGAACATTGCGCGCGTTTACTCTCTCTCTCTCTCTCTCTCTCTCAGAGGTGATGTGTCCACCGCACGTCTGCCGTTCGCAGCTGGCGGCTCCCCGGCCGAGGTCCATCACGCATTTTTTTTTTCAATTATTTTTATTATTATAAATAACTCGCTCTACCTCCTTTCTCCTTTCGGCGAGGCTTGTAGATCTTGCTCTTGCTTGTCCGCCACGTCGGCAAAATTCCAAGCGCAAAAGAAGACCGAGAAACACTTTTCCTTTCCATGTTTACCTGCGGCAGCACCCGCGAGGTTTGCATCTAAGATGGGCAACGAGACCTCGACGAGTGGGCCTCAAGTGGGCTACCACGTGCTTAAGGTGTGGAACCACTGTGTGTGTTGTGGTTTAGGGTTTTTGGCCTACTTTGATGATTTTACCAACGTGAGCGCGGGGGGGGGTCTAGCCTTACTCACGTATTAGACGTAAAGGTGGTGCCAGGCTCTCCTGGAGCGCAGGCAGGCCTGGCTCCTTTTTTCGACTTCATTGTCGCAGCCAACGGTCACGCTCTGGTAAGGCACTGAAACAGCACTCACGACCTACCGCCCCCCCCCCCTCTACTTGCAATTAGCTCGCCTGCGGCACAGCCTCATCAAAAACACTGCAGGACAAAGAAGACACCAGGTTGGTTGACACCCTGCGCAGTAACTTGGATAGCGAAGTTGATCTATCAGTGTACAACACTAAAACTGAACAACTGCGCAGTACGTATCACTCACTGCTGTTATATGAGCTGTTAAGCTTGAACTGCTGTCAACGATAGCTCGCTTCCTCATGCCGATTGCGCACAGGGGTGAAGTTGACTCCCAGCCTGCAGTGGGGAGGAAGTGGTATCGTAGGTATGATGAACTGCAGAGCCTCCCCTCGGGTACACGATAGGGTCCCCTTGGGTCTCGTTGACACTGAGAATCAACTGCCTAAACAGGGGTGAGCACGCGCTTCTGCTCGCTGGCCGCAGCCAACGAAAACGTGTGGCACGTCCTGGTAGTGTTGGTCCTTCGCTCTCTCCGAGCACATTCTCCACCGTGCTTACTCTTGAATCCCAACAGGAGGTCGCTCCCAACTCACCTGCAGCAGAAGCCGGCTTGGAGAGCCACCTGGACTACATCGTGGGCACGCCAGGTACGCGATTTCCGATGGCTGCGCCACATCCGTGGCGAAGATGCATGTCGTCGTTAACAGCCGTCGGCCATCATTCGTTTTTGCACAGCGCTTATGTTCAACGATTCTGAGGACTTTTACACTCTGGTTCAGTCCCACGTCGGCGTGGACATACAACTCTATGTCTACAACCTCCGCGACGATAATATCAGACTCGTGTCTCTGCGCCCCCGCAAAGACTGGGGCGGCGTAGGCTAGTACGCTATCCAGACCTATGTGTGCTCCTTTTGTCAGTCCACCGCTGAGCACTCAGCCCCCTTGAATGTAACAAACTGCAGTTTGGGCTGCGGAGTGGGTTACGGTCTACTGCATCGTATCGCACGAGATCGTAAGGCCACGCTCGCGAGGTACGGCGTCTCGGTGGTGGACTCTGAGGTTGGCGAGCAGCACGACGCCATCCCTACCGTCACGCCTGTCAGCTCCTCCGCCAGTCCCGTGTCTCCGCATCATGCGACCACAGACACCGCGGCACCAGTTTCCACCAACGTATCTGCTTCAGCACCAGAACCGGCACTGCAGCACCCGTCGGCTCAAAGCGTAGGAGAGCCTCTCGCTCACAGCCCGCAGGCCTCTGCTCACACAGCCACTCCCTTTCCGTCTGTTACGACGACTCCGCTCAGCTCCGTCTCGCCCTCGCCTCTCTTTGCTACCGCTGGCAGCAGCAGCAGCACTGCCGTTCCTACGGCCATCTCAGCTTCTCCATCAACGCCTCTGTCGCTCCCACAATACAACCCTCCGACGCCGTCCGCGCTGAGCCCGCCCTCCTCCTCCATGACATCAGCAACGAGAACCCTGCCTCTCTACTCGTCTCCGCTGCGCTCTCCGTTGCCCTCCCCTTATTATGGAAGCGGCAGCAGGACGCCGACGACCTATATTGGTCGCTACACACCGGGCGCTGCTGGCGCGTTGCCGTCCCAGGCCAGCCTGCCGTTCTCAACCTCCTCGCAGTCTGCACCCACACCGCTCGCGCAGCCATACAGTCCTACTGTGGGGCAGTACAACGCGGGCGGGGGCTTCGCTCAGCAGAGGCTGTACCAGCCCCCAGCCAGCAGCCCTCCTCACTCTGGTGGAGCGCCTCCCCTTTCGACCACGCGATCCTACACGCCCACCAGCCAACCACACTGAGCTTGCACAAGAGGAAAACCAGGTGAAAATATAGGAATTTCATACTCGTAAGGAAAAGGCTGGGAAAAAGGCCGAGGTGAGGAAAAGTTCGGGGAAGCGGAGTCCGCCTCGGGGCTGTGTGTGGCCTCCCCCGCACGCGCCATCATCTGTTACATCGTTCTGCAGCGCAGCTGATTGTGTCGTATGATCTTTAGAAAACCTGCCGCGCAAGTACAACGTCTATCTTTCGATGATTTCCATATAATTGAGCAAGTGGGTGAAGGCACCTACGGGTATGTTCGGCACTTAATTAAACCCCCAATCGAAACTATATATATCAATTACATCTGTCATCCATTTTCTCATCCACTGCTTCTATGCTCAGGCGTGTCTTCAAGGCGCGTAACATCCATACGAACAAGATCACTGCACTTAAGGTTGTCTTTCCAGCCGAGGATGATGAAGGGGTACCTCTAATCCCCTCCCCCACAATCCTCCCATCTTTTCTGACATCCCCTTCATCATTCTTCCAGCTTCCATTCACGGCTGTAAGGGAAATTAAGTATCTTCAGACGCTCAACGACAACACCAACGTGGTAAAACTCGAGGGAACCTTTTTCAATCGAGGTACGTGTTCGAGAGAGAGAGAGAGAGAGATGCAACACCCTTCCATGCGGAAACTCAAGAACTTCTCTTTGTATTGCGCAGAGGGTGAGCTTGTGTTAGCCTTTGAGTACATGGAAAACGATCTGTCGGGCCTGCTCTCGCTGAAGAACGTCCCATTCACTCCGGCGCAAACCAAAGGTCTCTTTAAGCAGGTGCTGGAGGGCCTGCACCAGTGCCACCGCGCAGGCATCATGCACAGAGACATTAAAGGTAATAGGCAGCACGGTCTCCCCTCCTCTCTCTCTCAGAGGGGATGCGCCACGCACGGTTTAGCTAAACCAAGTGCTGTTCTATCTATCGCTCTCTCGCTCTCTCTTGCGGCGGTTTGCCCCGTATAGCGGCCAATTTGCTGCTGAACAATGGCCAGCTAAAACTGGCCGACTTTGGCCTGGCCTCCAACTACGTACGGCGACGCACGTTCTCAACCAACGTTGTGACGCTGTGGTATCGCGCTCCCGAGCTTCTGCTCGGCGTCAACGCTTATGGCCCCAAGGTGGACATCTGGAGCGCGGCGTACGCTTGACCACCACCCACACCTCGTTCACACTTTCAGCGTAGCTTCTGAAGCCGTTGCCTCACCCGATGTGTTCATTCTGTTTGCGATTCGAGCAGATGCTTGTTCATCGAGCTCCTGACGCGACAATCGCCGTTCCCCGGCAGAGAGGAGAAGCACCAGCTGGAGCTCATCGTTCGGACGTGCGGGACGCCCGACGAGAGGAACTGGCCCGGCGTTACCAAAGTCGAGGGTTACAAGCAGCTCCAGGGGCTCATGGGCCACAAGAACCGACTGCACGAGGTCTTTGGCAAGTTCGACCCGCGAGCGCTCAACCTTTTGTCCAAGATGCTCTCCCTGAACCCTACTGACCGGCCGACCGCTTCGGAGGCACTCGACCACGACTACTTCTGGACGGACCCGTTGCCTTGCAAAGCGGCCGAGTACGTCTCCTCCCCCAACCCTCTCCTCTTTTTCAATCGTTACCTAAGGTAAAGGGCTCGAGCTGACCGGACTCCTGCCCGCACGCGGGTTGACTTGTAGGTTGCCTCATTATCCTGCGATGCACGAGTATGAGGCAAAGAAGTCGCGACAGAGCGAGCGCCAGCCGAAGAGGCAGAAGGTCGGCAGCAGCTACGCGTCAAACGTGTCGGTTGCGCCTCTGCGAGCTCAGCCCTACCCGCCACAGCACCATCACCAGGGCTATCCGCCTCTTCCCGTCCCGCCTTCTCTCCCCTCCTCTCACTATCCGTATCCGTCGAAGCCCGGGCAGTACGGCCAACCTGCACCGGCGAAGCAGAACCGGCCAGTGGGCGATGGTCTTTTGCCCACGCCCCACGTCCCGCTACCCGCTCCCGCAGCCCACTCGCTACGGCCATCCTGCTACGCAATGAGCACTGCTACGAGCTATTCCGGTGGTCTCCATCCGTCTTTATCCTCGACTTCCTCGGCCTCGCGTAGCAGCCGACAGCAGCCGACAACGCGCGCGGCGATGGTGGGCGTTCGGCATCCTCAGCCCCAGCCTCAGCATAGCCGCACCTCTGCTTCTTCGGCCGTCGGCCATCCTGCATCGGCGGCGGGCCTGCTGCCTCCTCCGCTCCATCACCGAAGCAGCAACGGAGTGCCGCCGCAACAGCAGTCGCTGTTGCCTTCGCCCAGCACAGGCCTCCACGGCGGTGGGCATCACTTCTCGGTGGCCAGAAATGGAGACTACCCCCATGGCCATCCGCGGGAGATGCACCGGCCGCCGCTGCCTACGTCACGGGGCCCGCCGTCTTCGCTCGGCGGCAGCCACAGCGTGGTGCCCGTCTACAACCGGCATGGTGGTCGACCGCCGCACCAGAGCCAGCGCCCCCCGGCCTCTTATAGTGTACATATGGGCCACGCACGGGCAACGCTGAGCAGCGTCGAGCGCGTAGGGCTGGGCGTGGACACAAACGGCAAACGCAAGAGGGAGGCCGTTCCTCTCAGGTGAGGGCAGGCTGCACCCCGCCCCACCCCGGCTGGTCAAAAAACACCAAAAAAGTAAAATACAAAAATATTTATTTGTTATTTTTAAGCACGAATATTCTTGAAGCGGGCCAAAACGTCAGATCGTCTTCTGTGGCCCACACGAAGATGAGCAGCAGTCAGTCCGGGTCGCACTCCGGGTCGACTGCTTCTAAGAGGGTGAGATCGAAATCGTCAAGCAAGCCTGCGAACGACAGAGAGACGACGAGGAGGCTCGTGAGGGGAAATCGTTCGCTCTCCACCGATTCGTCCGAAGCGGCAGTGGGCGGCCTCGCGATGCTTCAACGCATGGCGGCAGCTGCTGCCGCGGAACACCCACAACCGCCAGCACCGCAAGCAACGGCGCCGACTGCGGGCAGCAGCGCGAGCGCCGCCCTTGGCAACCATCACGTGTTCAGTGCTGTCTTTCAATGCTTCACATCGCTCCCCTTCTACGCCTCGCTCCTGCTTGAGCTGCAGTCCATGGCACGCGCTATCGACGAACGGCCGCCCCACGCTCGTCAGGCCGTGTGGTCCCAGCTGATAGCCCTCATCGGCCCGGCCTCATCTTCGCCTTCATCTTCAGCCAGCGTGCCCGACGCGCCCTTCGGGCCGGTGGTGGCCGGCTGGCTGGCGTCTCCCAGCACCAACCTCCTCGCGGTGGAGCTGCTCTACCTCGCCTTCATGCTGTCGGTGCTTAAATACCCCGACCTCCTGGGCGAAGATGGCGCAGCCGCCACGGTCGCCTCCTTGCCGCAGCCGCACTCGCAGCCGCTACCGCTCCAGCCGAGCGCCCACCAAGGTCCTGCGCCAGTTGCCCTTCCCGACGTCAGCTGGCCGCAGCAGCAGCAGCAGCAGCAGCAGCTTCGCCAACAGCAGCCCCAACAGACTCAGCAGCAGCGACACACGTCCGCACGGTTGGGAGCTGACTCGGATGCGACTGTGCGGGTTGCGCCGATGCAGCGCCACGCCGCGCCCGGTAGCGGGGGCGGCGGGCGCAGCGCTCCTACCTCTTCACCTTCCGCCTCCTCGTCGTCGCAGACGCGAGCGACGGCCTCGGTGCCTCTGCCTAAAGTGCTGCCGCTGGCTCCGAGCCCTCCGTCTTCCTCGTCCTCAGCCGGCACCCACAAGCCACGGATCGCAGCCCAGCCGCCGACGCCGACTCAACCAACGCCCCACGTTCCGCTGTCTCAGCAGCAGCAGCAACAACCGGACATGGCCATGGCTCTGCAGCAGCTAGCGCTGGTGCGAGACTCTCTGTCCTCTCTGGCACTGCTAGAGAGCCTTGGTTGACACGTTGCCCCCCCCCAACACAGTTGCAGCACTGGGCCGGCGAGCTGGACGACCTGCCGCAGGAGCAGAAGAACATGCTGTGGCAAGTGTGCGAGTCCCTGCCCTTCTGGACCAACCTCTGCTTCAAGGATTCCTTCCAAAAGACCATCGAGCTCTGGTCCTGCGATGTTCGGTCCAGCATGGTTTAACCTCCACACCGGCGTGTCTGCTTGCCATTCATTCATGCACTTGCGTTTCCTTACCGTTGTGTGTGTGTGTGTGTGTGTGGTGTGATATGGGGCAGGTGTCGATCTTTTCGCTCTTCCACGCGATCAGCAGGCTGCGTGGATACGCAGCGCCGACGCCTCACCTGCCGGTGCAGCCACAGCAGAGCATGGGACACGACGTCTTCTCCGGGGCCGGCCCGCTCGCGACGCTGCAGCCCCACCACGCGCACATCCTCGCACAGCCGCCCTCGCCCTCTCCGCACAGACCTGCGGCGATCTCGTCCTCGTCCTCCTCCTCCTCCACCGCTTCGTCTTCGTCCACCTCCTCTGTCTCCTCTTCTTCGTCGTCATCGCAGCTGCCATTCACCACCCTGCCGCCTCTCATGCACATTGGCCTGCTGCCGTCGGGCCCGCCTCACTCGTCTTCCTCTTCCACGTCGTCATCGACAAGTGGAATGGGCGGGCCTCCCTCGCCGGCCCAGCGGCCGCGCACGACCTCCGACTCTGAGTTCGCCTACCTATCCGCCCTCAACGCCGCCGCCATGCTTCGCAGTTCATCGTCGGCCGGGCCTTCTTCTTCTTCTTCTTCTTCGTCCACTTCATCTTCGGGCACCTCCTCTTCGTTGTCGTCGGGGCCCTCTCCGCCCGGATCGGGTGGTGCTGGGTCGACACTGCGACAAAGCCGTCCGCCGTCGATGACGTTGCCGCCGCTGACCCTCCCCTCGCCCTGGTCCACGTCGCCGTCGGCTTCCCCGATGGGCGGTGCTCCCCTCTTTCACTATGGCCCCTTCTCTCCCTTGCCGCCTCCGCCCAGCGACGGCTCGGCGCCAGCGTCCAAATCCACGTCGCGGTCCGACCTGCGGCGGTCGTGAGGTGTTAATTTAACCGAAACAAAAAAATCAATTAATAAATTATTGAAAGAAATAATTGGGTAAAAATGTTACTGGAAGAGGGTCAGCAATGCTAATTTCTATTCTATTCCACCTCCAGCGAAGATGGCCACCGGCTCAGCCTCATCTTTGGCAGAAGGGCTGAGGGAGGAGACTTGGCGGCGTGCATTGGGCAATGAATTTGGGCTGTCGTACTTTGGAGCACTAGAGCGCTTCCTCAACAACGAGTGGCTCCAGCTGCAGGGCGACGAGAGTTGCGCAGTCTTCCCGCCACGGGAGCAGGTGTTTGAAGCGCTCAACCTGTGTCCGCTCAATAGGGTCAGGGTCGTCATACTCGGGCAGGACCCCTACCACCAACCAGGACAGGCTCACGGCCTCGCCTTTTCTGTGCTGCCGGTGGCCCATACCCCTCCGTCGCTCTCCAACGTTTTCAAGGTGTGCGCCCTCCTCACACACCTGCTTGCTTTGCCCTTTTGGCCGACCCTTGCTTTCTTTCTTTGCGTGCTCCGAGCAGGAGCTACAGAGCGACCTTGGCCTGCCACCAGAGGCCTTCCCCCATGGCCACCTGCTTCCTTGGGCGGAACAGGGCGTCTTGCTGCTCAACACATGCCTCACAGTCAGGTTGGGCATCTTACAAATATATATATATATATAGGAACAATGGCCAAAAGCTCATCCCACACACGTTTCGCAGGCGAGACGCACCGCTGTCACACTCGGGCAAGGGCTGGGAGATGTTCACCAACCGCGTGCTTGAAGCTGTGAGCGTGGAGAACGACGGGGTTGTGTTTCTGCTGTGGGGCAAAAACGCCCAATCCAAGAGCCGCCTCATCGATCGCTCGCGACACTCTATTCTCACAGCTGCCCATCCCTCTCCCTTTTCCGCCGACAAAGGTGCGGTCTGCCCTCTGCTGAGGGCTCCCTTTGTTGTGTTCGGAACTCGCACTTATCGAGCGATCGGGGCGGTGGTCCACCAGGATTCTTCGGCTGCAGACACTTTACCAAGGCCAACGAGCTGCTGGTCAAGGCGGGGCATGCGCCCATCCAATGGGCTCTCGCCGACGTGAAGCCCCGCTTGTCTCCACTGGCGGAAAGCGCAGCACAAAGATTCGACGAGTTTGATGAGAACGCCCGTGATGACAACGACAATGTAGGGGACAGTAGCACGCAGCCTCTGTCTCAGGCCAACGAGGCACCTGCTGAAGGATCAGCAGAGCCAAAACCCACGAAGATCTTCGTGGGCCTGGTGTTCGTGGTGTGCGGCCTCATCGCCGAGATGCGCGAGCTCCACACCAAGATCCGCCAATACGGCGGCGAAGTCTCCCACATAGTCTCTGCACAGGCACGGTCCCCCTCAACCACCTCTCCAGAGGAGCGAAGCGCTAACCATACCGACCCGCCTAACATGGCCTTAGATCACGCACATGGTGACGACCCAAGCCGAGGTGGACGCAGCCTCGTACAGGGTTGCTCGAGCCATGGCCAACCACAAGGTACATGTCGTGTCAGCAGACTTCGTGGCCGACTCGATTCGCGCCGGCGAGCGGTTGGAGGAGACCCGTTACTCTTTCAAGGGCCGGTCCACCGGTACGCGTCTTCGCCTTCGCGGCCAAGTCGCGGAGGCTCAATCTTCTTCCTCCGTCCTAGGAGCCACTGCGATGGCGGGCTTCCCCACTCTGGCGAGAAGCGACCTTTCACTGAGAACCAGAGGCGGCCAAGAAGAGACGATCGTCTTTGGGAACGATGTCGAACTGCAAGCTACAGCCGCGCAGGGCTCTTTCCCCGATCACCCTGTGCGCCATGTGGTGAAGCCGAAGAGGAAGTTGGTGTCTTCGCCACCGCGGCCGGCCTTTGAGTTTGCGCCGCCGCCGGCGCTGTCGCTTTCTGCCCCGCCACATCAGACGGGGCTGTCGCAGGCAGCGCCCTTCGTCGCCAAGCAGCCGGCAAGCGCCGGCGAGGGACCGTCGGCGTCCGCTCCTCAGCCTTCGACGAGGCAGGCCAACGATAAGTGGCGGCCTCATTGGGGTCTGGTCAAGATCTACAAGGCGGACGACCCCCATGCGCCCTTCTTCCCCAAGGACTTCGAGATCGTGCGCAGGGATGTGCTGAACGTACGCGAAGGCCCCCACTGGGCTCTCCTTGGCCATTGTGTTGTTCGGTGGCTTACTCTCGCGCGGTCTCCGTGTGTTTTGTGCAGGTGACCGAGCTAAACGAGAACCGCAACAAGTTCTACAGCATGGAGCTGCACCAGGGCCGGGAGAAGGGCAAGGTCTACTTCCGCATCTATACGCACTATGGACGCACGGACCTGCTCGACGACTCTGGTCCGTCTACTGATTCCACGGGCATGTCCGACGAATCTTCTGATCTCTTCATCGAGCGCAAGGAGTGCCGATACCTCCACAGCTTCCAACAGGCCAACGTAATGCCCCCCCCCCCAAACCCGCACCAGCCATCTTGCTGCCGTCAAACAGCGTATCTGTCGTTCACTAATGCCTCGATCTTCCTTCTCCACGCAGTGGATCTACAATCTGATCTTGGAGGACAAGTCTGACACCGAAGCCAAGGGCTACAAGCCCGTGAAGCTCGCCGCTGCCACGGTTGGCTCCGAGAAGGGGCGCTTGGTCGATGCCGCCCAAGACAGAGCTCATGCTAATGGTGCTCACCACGTCTGATGTCGCCGACTTTCCACCGAGAATAGACTGGCTGACATTGGCTTATACACCAACACCAGCGGAGGACACCGAACTGATCGCGACGGAGGCAGCGCACGACACCGTCATCAACGAAGCGGTGAAGCAGTTGGTGAGGGACATCTACGAAGAAGCTACCAACCAGCTGATGAGCAAGGTCTCGGCCAAGATCACCCCTCGTGGACTCGAGACCCCTCTCGGCATTCTCGACATCACGCAGATCCAGGAGGGCGAGGCCATTCTTGGGCGCATCCAGGAGCTCCTGCTCGTCGGAGGCTTCCTAGACCAGGGGTCTGTTGCCAAGCTTTCGGGAGAGGTACTGCGCGTTCTCCCTGGATCCGGAGCGAGTTCGTGTGCGTGGACTAACTGGCCCTGCGCCAGTTCTACACGCTCATTCCGCACAGGCTGGGCCGATCCAAGGCGGATATGGCTGCAGCGGTCATCGACACGATAGAGAAGTTGGAGGAGAAACAAGAGCTGCTCCAGCTCATGAAGGACGTGCTCAAGGTAACTCGTCTCTCCACTCTCCAGTCTGCGCACTAAGCTCACTCTCTGATGTCTTCAACCAAGGTTATGAGCCACGTGCGGTCGGGCAGCCAGCCTGGCTCTGCGCTAAACGAAGACGACCTCGAGGTCCGAATCAAGTACAAAGCGCTGAATTGCGCAATCTCACACGTACCCCATGGCTCGCCTGAGTACAAGGGCGTCAAGAAGATGATCAGTACCTCTCTCTCTCTCCACCCCCACATCGTCAACGCAATGAAAGACTCTCGTCTCGACTGCGCCTGACTCAAAAGTGCCGGATGGCATCTAGAGGAGGATCTGGACAGCGCTGGCATTCGTTTAGTCAACGTCTTCAAGGTAAGGCGCGAGAAGGAGCACGAACGATTCACGCAGACCGTCTTTAATACGCGCTACCTCTTTCACGGCTCGCGCATGGGTTCGGCGCTCCTCCATTTTCTCCGGCATGTGTGCAGTGGGCACAATCAACAGCTTGCTCTTCTCACGAGAGGCTCCTAGGTAATTGGCTGGGCATCTTGTCGCGAGGCGTCCTTCCGCCGAAGCGGGTCACCTCGCTCGGTGTCGCGCGGACCGACGAGGGCCTGCTGGGCTCGGGCATGTACTTTGGCGAGACCGCTGCCACCAGCGCCAAGTACTCGACGCCGGGCCAGAGGGGCTACCGCATGATGCTCGTCGCCACAGTGGCTCTCGGCAATGTCAAGGACTACCACCAGCCCAACCCCGAACTCTCCAAACCTCCGCTCAACTTCCACAGGTACGCCCACGTCGTGTCTAATGCTGGTTGTTGATGGCGTGCGACGAGGGACTTGTTTGTTCTGCATTCTCTTGGAATTGACTTTGTGATCTTGATGTGAAGCTGTCACGGTGTCAAATCGACCCCGTATGCGCCCACTGGATTCGTCGACAGCGAGTACGTGATCTACGATACTGATCAGCAGAGGATCGACTATGTGCTCCAATTCCAGTTACGACTTCGAGACCGCTTCCACCTCGAGGTTTGTGGGCTTTGTTTTTGAAAGCTAAGCGTTGGTGCGTACAGGCTGCCTGATGACCCGAGCGTGTGTCCACCGCTGGCACCTGCAAAGTTGCCAGCGAGGAGCCTCTCAGTAAGTTTAAGGCCAGCCACCCAACTGGCGAAGACGGTAAAGTCATGTCAGTGGTTTCCTCCTTCTTGTGCCCCCGAGATGTCCTCTCTCGCCGTGCTGCCTCCGTTGCCGGCGACCAGCGCCTCTTCGGCGCCGGCACGACCCGACGCGCCTACGCCCTCGTTTGCCCCAGAGCCCAGTGTCCAGACGACTCGGCCGACGGCGAGCAACGGACTCACGCCGGTGAGTAACCTCAACCCTTACCTGCGCGATTGGACGATCGAGGTTCGGGTCATCTACCTGGTACGCTCAGCCTCTCTGTCTCCCCAGCGAATATTCTCTCCGCTCTCTAATTGAAGGCGTTGTCTTCTTTTCACGGCAGCCCACGGAGCTGTTCAAGTGGAAGAAGAACGGGAATGAGGGGCGACACTTTTGCTGCGACCTCATGGACGACACCCGAGAGTGCATCCGTGCGGTCGCCTACAACGCGGTCGCTGACGAACTCTTCCCTCGTCTCAAGGAGAACCAGGTGAACCACTTACGGAGGAGCCTCCTCCTCGCCCGCCAGGCTTGCGTGCTGGCTTTGTTAGGGAGAACGTCCTCATTCCGGTTGGCCGCTTTTCCAGGTTTATCGCATAACGGGCGGCCAGTTTAAAGTGGCCAACAAGAAGTACTCCAAGCTGAGCCACGACTACGATCTCACGTTCTCGACCGGCACGCAGATCACGCCGGTCACTGATCCCCGGCGCGTGGCCACATTTCCCGCTCCACGGCCCGACTTCCTACCCCTGGCCCAGGTCGCGGCGCGAGAGCACGACGACGTAGTCGGTACTCAATGTCACACATGCACACAACACAACACAACACAACACAACACAACACAACACAACACAACACAACACAACACAACACAACAATGAACTCATGGCGATGATCCCTGGTGAACCCAGCTGTCATTGGGTTCGTGAAGGCGGTTGGGCCGCTGGGCGACATCAAGGCAAGATCGACCGGCAACCTCATCCCCAAACGCAGCGTTTACCTGGAGGACCAGAGCCAGACCACCGTTGAGCTCACGCTCTGGTACGACGACGCCAAGAACGCTGAGACGCTCGTCAAGGTACACACCAACCCTCTGTGATGTGAGCAGGCGGCGATTGCCTAACCTTATCACAATGATGGATCAGACGGGAGATGTGCTCGCGGTGACTGGAGCTTGGGTAAATCGGTTCAGAGGCCTCACGACGCTCTCCACCAAGCACGCCTCCTACAAGCTGCACGTCAACTCCGCCTCCTTCCCGCAGACCTCCGCTCTGCTCAAATGGTACGCGCGTTGCCCACCGCACTGGCCACCTCTCGTTTCAAGAGACAAATCATTGACCGCGTGGCATCATCGCTTCAGGCGCAAGCAGCAAGACGATGAAGAGAAGGCGCGCCGCGAGCGTGCGCAACATCAGCGCGAACAAGCCGCCCGACAGCTAGCTCGGTCAAAAGCTCAGCAGCAGCAGCAGCAGCGACCCAGGCTAGGAGCTACTTCGCTAAAGGCGCCGACTCCGACTGACAAGACGTCGATTGACGTCCCCGAGTCGATCGCCGAAGGGCGTGTGGCTTCGCGACAGACCAGTGGAAAGTCAGCAGCGGCTCTCGGTTCGTCGTTGTCGGCTTCCACGACGGTACTGGCTGCGGGCCTGTCCAACTCCGAGCGGGACAAGTTCGCGCAGGAGATCGCGGGCGCGCTGCTGCGCAAGCGCGACGACGAACGGATCGAGTTCCTGCGCTACCTCGTTCCGACCGTGCGTCTACCGCTCGACCTCCTGAGGCTGATCTTGTCCCATCTCCCCTACACGCTCCTCCTCGACATCAAGCAGCGCCAAGAGCCAGCCTACCTCACGCACGTGATCAACGCGAACGTGATTAATTTGAGCATCTACCGCGAAGGGCTCGCACTTCGCACACAGCACGCCGACTCGGCGGCCAAGTGGCGCGGCCAGTATCGCCTGCTGTCGGCCTACGACCACATGGAGCTGCTGCAGCGACGCAGGCTCGACCTAGTGGAGAACGATCCGCGCAGATACTCGCCCGTCATCCCGCCGTCCGCGCCGCGACCGGCCGACGTGCCGGAGGGCGGGACGCCCGCCGTGGTTCCGTCGCTCAAGGAGTTCCAGCGCCGCCTGGACGCCTTCACCAACGGCCAGCTGCGTCACCTTAACTGGGAGAACCTCTTTTTGGGTACGCTTTCGGGGCAGGCTTCGTGGCCATTGCTGAGCACCAATACGTTCTGGCGACTGACTTTTGACGGGGCCAACAGCCGGGGGAAGCGTCGTGGCGTGCCTGTTGCCCGAGGGAGACGTGCACCCCGCGCTGTGGGAGCAAGGCGACATCGACCTGTGGATAGTGGGACTCGACCGGCAGCGGGCCACGGAGAAGGTGAGGGAAGTGTACGACCAGATCAGGCGGGCCCAGGGGGGCAGAGAGGCGTGTGTGGTGCGGACCAGGAACGCGGTGAGCATCTGCACGGGTCACCCGTCGCGCACGGTACAGGTCATCCTGCGCCTCTACCGCAGCCCCGCGCACGTGCTCGCCGCGTTCGACCTCGACTGCGTGGCCGTCGGGTGGGACGGCCGCCGTGTGTTGGCTATGCCCCGAGCCCTTCGGGCGCTGAGCACGAGGACCAACCTCATCGAACTCAATGCGCTGCGTACCATGTCCTACTCCAACGAGCTGCGGGCGGTCAAGTACTGCCGGCGCGGGTTTGCGCTCCACGTGTTCGACGCCCAACGACTGCTGCTCCCGCCGGACGCCGATGCGGGCGGCTCGCTGCTCCAGACTGACGGCGCGGCCTTGGCGAAGGTGCTGTGCCTCCGGTTCGCCCTCGACTCCAAGCCCTCCGCGACAGCCCGCAATGGAGAGAAGGCAGCGAAGGCTACAGCGAGAGGCGGCAGGGAGGGAAATGCCAAGACATCGGAGGAGCCTGATAAGAAGGACGCGGCTGCCTACGATGACACCTACATCCCCTACGGCCCGTCGTGGGACGGTCTCGGGGTTCGCCGATTCCTGCAGCGCAAGCAGGCCCGCGAGCGCAGCCAGCTGCTGCAGAGCGGCGCGATCTCGTCGCCCCGCGACTACGCGCCGTTCTTCGTGTTCGGGGGCAGCCTGGACGAGATCATGCGCCCGTCGACCCATCACCACTTTCCCTTTGCCCTCATTGAGCAGTCGTGACAAGAGTCCGAAAGAAGAGAGGTCGTGTAATTGTCCAACTTAATGGAGGCTTCTTGCTTGAATGTGTACGCACAGCTTAGACCTGTCTGTGGTGCTTGAGCTCAGGCAGCGAAGAGCTGGCGCACGCACTGGAGAATGAAGGCAGAGTGCTCCTCAACGCTGTAGCCGAGAGCGGCCTCGACGTGCAGCCGCAGCAACTTGGGGGTCTGCAGGCGGGCCTCCTCCACGGTGAGCTGCTCCTTGAGGTACCGCCTCAGCGTCTCCCTGATCGCCTCCTGCGTCTTCTCCCTCTTCTCCTTCTCCTCGCTCTCCGTCGCCTCACCGATCTTCCCCTGCTCCTCTTCGGTCTTGGTCTCTGCCTTATCCTTCTGCTCCTCCTCGACCTGCATCTTACTCTCGCCGTCCTCGGCGGGTTCATTGGCCTTGGGCTCGCTGTTGGCTTCTGCCTGCTCCTCGTCCTCGTCCTCATCTTCGACGACGATCTTGCGCTTCTTGCGGCTGCTCTCCTTGGCCTTGTCCTCTTCCTCGACGGCAGCCACCTCGTCCTCGTCTTCGGACACCTCGGCACGGCTTCGCTTGGTCGCCTTCTTCTTAGTCTCCTCCTCCTCGACGTCCTCCTCTTCTTCACTCTCCTCGTTCGCCTTCTTGGATTTGCGCTCCTCCTGCTTCCTCTTTGCCTTCACGATCTTCCTCTTCTTCCTCTCCTCTTCTTCCGCCTTCTTCTTTCTTTCCTTCTCCTTCTTTCTCTTCTCGGCCTCCTTTTTCTTCTTCTTGGCCCGCTTGGCCTTTTCATCTTCGCTCTCCTCTTCCTCCTCTTCCTCATCCTCTTCGTCGTTCTCGCTCTCGGCCTCTTCCTCGTCGTCTTCCTCCTCCCTGGCCTTCCGTTTGCGCTTCTCCTTGTCGGCCTTCTCCTTCAGCAGGGCCGCCTCGCGTTCTTCGATGCGGTCCAGGACTGCCTTGGCCTGCTCCTCCTGCTTGGCCTTGGCGTCTGTGTCCCACTTGTAGAGCTCCTTCATGTCCTCGTCTTCTTCGTCGTCGCTCTCGATGTCCGAGTAGAAATCGGTCGCCTTCGCCTTCCGCTTCTCCTTTTTGTCCTTGCCACTAGAACTCGCCTGGCCATGCACGCGAGCGTCAACGCTTGCACTTGCCGAATGTATGAGGTCGGGTGGCCGTACCCTTCTGCTGGTCTTCTTCTTCTTCTTCGACTTCTCCTTCTTTTCCTTGGCGGCGAGGCGCTGCTCCTTGAGGGTCTCGGCCTTCTCAGCGAGGTCGACGCCCCGGCGCACCTTTTTGGGGCTGGCCAGGAAGGCCATCAGGTCGGTCACGAGGGTCTTCTTTTTGCCGTCCTCGCCGTGAGACACGCCCAGCACGTCGGCCAACAGTTTCAGGAACGACACGCTCTTGGCCTCCAGCTTCTCCTGGGCCCTCTCCTGTGTTTTGTTGTTGGTTGGGCGCTCGGCGTAAGTGGCCAGATCACCACAACCCACGCTGTTCTTCGCTTGCAAGCAACAACGCACCTGGTAATGCTCGGGCAGACCCGAGAAGGCGATGATGTTGGCCTTGACCTCGTTGGCCTTGCAGGCGCGGTTGTAAAAGATCTGGTGGACCTGCTTGAGAAAGGTGTCGTTGCGCGAGAAGAACTTGATGTTGCTCACCACCAACTCACTGTCCTCCAGCTTCCGCCCCTCGCCCTACATTGTTTGAACACCAAATCTGTAAGTCGAAGATGACGATCGAAAGTGGCAATGTCATACCTCCCACAGCGGTTGGGCCTCCTTCTCCTCGAACTCGAAGCGGTTGATGGAACGGCCACGGCGCTTCTCCTCCGTGCGAGGCAGCCAGCGGGGCTTGGGCGAGGCCACCTGCAGCAGCTCGCGCTTACTGATGCGGCCGCCCTTGCGCTTTCTCTTGGTGGGCGTGGCCGCACCGCTAGGAGACTGGGCCGCCACGTTGGAGGAAATTGGTGCCACGTTCTCCTTCGATTCTTCGTCAGCCCCATCTTCGTCCATCTTCTCGCGGGCAGGGGCATCATCTTGAATTTTGGCTTGCACCTCCAACAACGAAGACTCGTCAATGGGCGTCACCGATTCGCTCATTATTGGCTGCGGGAGGGCCACAGGGAGTGTGTGGGCCGATACAAGTGCGTGTTCGCTCATCTTCGGTTGTAAATCTCACACAAACAAACGTTGGTGTTCGTGTTTGTCCCTCTCCCACACTTTGGCGCCAAAGCTTCCGGGCCCGCAACGGTCGCCCAACGGAAAATTTAATTTTTGTTAACGAAAGAAGCGACGAGGATCGCTGCCCAAACGCCCCCCCCCATAACAGCCAGGGTGAGGCCCTCAGGCAATAGCCGATCGATCGGCGCCGCGAGGCTCGCGCTTGAGGGAGAGGTTGTAGAGCTCGTCGTCGCTCTTGATCGGCAGGTTGGCGAAGAGAGCCGATATGCGGGGCACCTCCAGCAGGTTGTAGGCCTGCTGCTGGTACTGCTGCAGCTCGCGGATGACGCTCGCCACCAGCTCCCGCTTGGAGAAGTTGATCAGATCGCCCAAGTAATCTGTGGGAGAGTGAGGCGTGAGTTGGTGCCAAAGACAGCAAGAGGAGACGCGTATAGGGGTCGGCACCGGGGTTGCCCTCCTCGATGAAGATGAGGTCCTGTAGGTAGACGCCGAGGTAGGGCAGGCAGGGCGGGTTGGCCTCGTGGATGGCCGTCCGGTATGCGCGCCACGAGAAGTCGCACGACATGACGGCCTCAAGCGAGTCACGCAACTGTGTGTGTGTGTGTGTGTGTGTGTGTGTGTGTGTGTGTGTGTGTGTGTGTGTGTGTGTGTGTCGCGAGCTAAGATGGTGAAAGAAAAAAATCGTGCAAGTAGAGAGCTGTACCTCGATGGTCTTCTTGGGCAGATCCTTCATGGTCCACTTGAGTCGGATCACCGATGACGTGTTCCAGCCGGCGATGAACGCCATCAGGCTGCTGAAGTTGTTCAACGCATACAGGCACTGCGTCGCACATGAGCGCCGTGCGTAATCAGCCATTTATCCATCCAGCCCGCCGGTGAGTCACTCAAGTGGCAGGCCGCACCTTGGCGATGTTGACGATCTTGGTCATCATGCGCACGCGGTTTCGGAGCAGCTCTACCTTGACGATCATCGACGACACCCAGCCGGAGACCACGTTGAACCGGCCCACGAACGCTAGCACGTTGGGCGACAGGTGTTGTAGCTTGGGGTTGTTCCACGCCTGCTGTAGGAGCTCCTTGTGCTGTGTTGACCAATACACAAATAGGAGTTAAAACACAAAACAACCAACGGGGCCAGCTTGATAGGAGTTAAAGAACAAACGGGACAGGGAGGCTTACCTTGATTTGCGCGAACATCGAGTACTCGATGAGGGTGATCTGCCGAGCGATCTCCTCGTCGTCGATGTCGAAGAAGTTGAGGTTGGGCGAGTACAGATTGCGGGGCACCTTCGGAGTGGGCGCCGCCTGCGCGAATATTCGCTCCAACTTCTTGGGATCGGCTGAGGTCTGTTCGCGCGGGAGTACGAATCCACCGATCGGTCAATACGCTGATCTCCCCTCTCGCAAAAGAGCGAAAACGAGGGGAAAAACGGAGAGAGGGAGGGCGGTGCCTTCTTGATGAGTGTCTTGGCCAGCTTCTTGGCCAGCGGGGAGTGGCCATCAGCGGGCAGGGACATCTGGATGAACTTGTTGAGCTTTGTCACGAGGAAGGCGTCAAAGTCGTCGAAGCACGTGTCGAGCCACTGATTGAGAATGTTGACCACTCGGAACTGTATTGGGAAGACCACCTTCTCCCGCCACTCGGCCTCGCTCATCCCCGGGTCGCACGTGGACGTCGGCACGTGGTAGCTTGTACACACACACACACACACACACACACACACACACACACACACACACACACACACACCATCCACCGCACGCCACGCCACGATATGCATGAGATTCGGCCACGAAGGTGAGACCGCAACGGGGTTCGGGTACCGCTCAAGCAGCTTGTTGAGGAGCACTACGGGGGTCGTGAAGGACTGATACGTGATCAGGAAGGCCTGCATGAACTTTGGATCTACACACACACAGAGAGAGAGATAAACAGCAATGATGAGCGCTGTTGGAAAGACGGGGACAGAGTGGGCCACGGTGATGGGTTTACCGTAGTCTTCGGAGCTGGTGGTGGCGGTCATGCGCATGACCAGCTTGTTGAGCGTGGCCGCCGACACCTTGCCGGTCTTGGGGTCCAGCACGAGGTTGTCGGGCGAGTCGGGGGGCTCCTTCCATACGTTGGTGCCCAGGCCAGCACGCTCGGCGGCGGCGATCCACGCCTCGTCGACCTCGCTCATTGCATTGTCGTCGCGCTGCAGGTCCTCCTTCTCCGCCAGCTCCAGGAACTGCTGCAGCTCCTCGGACGCCTTGGCCGCCTTCTGGCTCGTGTCGCGTCGACCGATCTCGACCGCTGATCGCTTGGGCTCTCCCTTGCGGCCGACGGCGGGGCTCTGGATGCCCCCGATCGACGTGGAGGACGACATCACCCGCACCAGCTTGTTGACGAGCACCAGCGACGCATCGCCCCCCGAGAACCCGTTCTCTCGCAGCGACTTGCCGAGGTCCACCCTGCGCTCTGCGTGCCAAGTCGAGAGGAAGCGCGTGCGATGGTGAGTCACGGGCCGGGCGCGCGCGTGTGTGATGGGACAGACGCACTGGTGGCCTTGGAGTAGACGCACAGCGTCGCCAGGTTGCGTTGATTGAACTTGAAGAGGACGTGCATGCTCTTCTTCTGGCCAAACGCCATCAGGATGTCCCGCAGGGGCTGCGAGTAATCGACGTGGTGGACCAGCCTGTTGCCGTCCACCAGCTCGAACGTGCAGACCTCCTTGTGGACTCTCAGCGACAGCTTGAGCGTCGAATTCTCCGCCTGCATCATTCACACAAGCAGCCCCGGGTTGAGGTGCAGTTGTTGCAATTGAATCGTGTGGGTCGTGTGGGCGCGTTACCAGACCGAGGTAGCAAGACATCGGGCATCCGGCCATGAGCCACAATCCGTGCGGCTGGTCGACAGATTGGTGCCACAGGGACAGGTTTTGTGATTTGGTGTAGGCTGCCACATCACCGCGCGACGTTCAATCACACGAAGCCACGGGTCAGCTCGCTGTGCGAACAACAACAGCGCACATGGACGCGAGAAGCGGCTGACTCGAGTCAGCCGACAACGAGAGCGTGGCTTACCCCTGATGTTCGCAGGCTTGTTTAGAATACAATGGAGAAGGAGCTCGCCCACGGGACATCGCGGCTCGACGTCCACGCTGAGGCACTGCCCATTCTTGTAGCTCACCCGTATTCGGATCGGTCGGATCTGGAAGTCGACCACGCTCTGCAACACGTGGCGAGTGTCAGCCCGGTCATCTGGTCTCTACTAAAGCACACAATACAGCGCACGGCATAGGACGCGTACTCGATGGGTGAGGCCGTAGGAGGCGAGAGTGCGGAGCGGAGAGAGCCAAGTGGCGGTGTTGCCGCCAAAGTAGGGGCGGGTGAGGGTGGCCGACAGCGACGCCGTGCCAGCGGGCGAGGCCAAGTTGACAAATGAGCCCCCGAGCCCCGCGCCGCCTCCGCCGGCAAAGAGCCCGAAGCGGCGGCCCAGCGCCGGGTCGTCGTCGGCGGCCTCGAGCGCGAGCCACTGCTGCTCCCACCAGCGAGCCTGCTCCTCGACTCGCTGTTGCTGCTCCACGCCGGGCATGTCGAGCGAGGGTCGAGGCTTGGGGGCGGTGGCCACCACGACAGCGTCTTCGCCGCTGGTTGGGCTCGCCTGGTGGCGTGCAAGGACAAAGACGTGAGCGCCACACGCAAATCAGAATGCTTGATGGGCCACACGATGCTACGCACGAGGGGCTCTGCCGCGTCCTTGGCATGGTCGCGTCGGAGGTGGCGGAAGGCGAAGGAGAGCGCCTCCTCGACGAGCGTGGACGCCGAGCAGGTGAACGTGAGCGTCTTGCGTTCGGCGTGAGCCCGGGGCGCGTCCAAATTGACCACCGCATGCCGATCCGGTCTGTCGTTCGGCCAAATGAAGGAACCAAAGGGGCGACAGGGAGTGAGGTGAGAGGCAGCCAGCAACGACCGTTTTGAAAACGTACAAGTTAACGCGGATGACGATCGTGTTGAGGCTGGCGGCTTCCCCTGTGGCCATGCCTTGGACTGCCCGCAACACGAGCACGTCCTAGTTCACCACGCCCACAGCGAATAGTGAATAGGGCGGAGAAGGAGAAGGCGAAGGAGCGGAGTCGAGCGAGGCAGTAGGCGCACCTCATCTTCGACGCCGTAGCCGGCGACGAGGGCGCACGGGTCGAGCAGCCAGACGCCGCCCTCTTCGTCCTTGGCCTCCATGTAGAGAGCCCGCGCGCCCTTTTCGCCAGCGGCAGCCCCGACCCCCTCCGCGGCGACGGTCGCGGCTCCCACAAAGACGCGCCAGGCGCTGTACAGCGACGGGTCGTGCCCTAGCCCGGCCAGCTCCTGCATCGGCGCGTGCGGTGAGCGGCGCATGGTGAGCGTCATGTGCACGGTACCCCAAAGACGAAGCGCTCACGCACCTTCATGACGTCGTCGACGGTCGAGCTCAGTGGGCGGAAGGGAACCAGCACGGTCAGCTCCTCGCCCTCCTTTCCCCTCTGGCTCTCGGCCTCATCGTCGCCTGCGCGCGGCGTCAGGCGCACGTGAATGTGCTGCTTGGCAGCCTTCCCTCGGCCGTGCACTGCAGTCAGTCGCGCGGCCAAGGCCGGGTTCTTTGCTTCCCTTCGTGGGCCCCACTCCATCACCGACCTGTGTGTCGGTCGGATCAAAAACCCGTGCGCCATTTTTAAACAAAAATTAAAAAGCGTGTGTTGAGCCGTACGTGGAACTGAGAGCGTTAGATAGCGCGGCCGAGGAGTCGGAGAGCAGCGTGCGCTGTCCGTTGTAGGGATCGCACAGAGACAAGGACCAGCCCTCAGTCTGGAATCGAGGAGAATCAGAATAAAGTGGTTGGCTCTGAAAATCATTGATGGTGGTGGATATTGGGCGAGGCGGGGACCACCTCCTGAGTAGTAAGAATGGATGCAAGCCCTCGGCCCAGCTTTTGCTTGACCTCCAGGACCAGGTCGTCGGGCCCGATGTCGATCGTGACCTGAATGCCCACGGTCGGAACGACCACGCGACAACTCACGCCGCCGGTCCCTGAATGATCCCCCCCCCCCCAAATGCGTGTTGGTGAGTGCCCGTACAGGGAAGAACGAAGAACGATGGAAAGAACGAAAGAGGTATAACCGTACTCGATGAGAAGAAAGCGGCGAGGGCGTGGGGAGCGGCTGCCTCCTCGCGCGGTCGGAATTGCAGAGAATCCTGAAAAAGGGACACGTCAAGTGAATACCAATTGGCACATAGATGAAGAGTGAGAAGGCCGGGCGCATACCTCGAGCGAGAGGCCGAGCGGAAGGATCAGCGTAGACAGCTCGAGGGGCGTGGCCTGGTCCTTCTCCAGCGCGTCTGCTCGCAGCAGGAAGAGCCCGTAGCCTTCCAGAGAGACATCCTGTCTCTCCTGCGCCGAACGTTCGTTGGTTGCGATAAGTGTGGGCGGTGGAGTGGGTTAGTGGCGATGTGCCGTACCCCTTTGTTATCGCGCACAAATTGGGTGATGGCAGCGACGAGGTCCTCCACGGTGGTGCTGAAGTCGATATGGAACCGCCGCACGTAGTGAGACTGCGTGGTCGGGCTATCGCCGTGGGGAGCCTGCTGCTGGTCTTCGCCAGTCCGATGCCCCTCCTCTCGCTGGACGAGGGCCGCGAGGATGGGGAGCACGGCGGGCGCCGCGATAAACGATACGTTAACGTGATTCTCAGGCTCCTGTATCACCTTGTGTGGATTGATTCGCAGATGTAACGTGTCCTGTCCGCACGCGACGCAGTTGCGCACAATATCGGCCATAGAGATCCGGTTCCATGAGCAAACAAACACATCAAGAGAGATGAGATGGAGTGTGAGGTGAGCGAGGTGGGTACGGTGGGTGCCAGGTCGTATTGCGAGAGGGTGTCGTCGCCGTCAAGCCAGAAGCCGTCCTCTGATGCAGCGCTCTCGGCCGACGCCGAGTCGGGGGCAGGCGATCCGTGGCTCCGGCTGGTCGGGAGGTGCATGGTGCTGGATGACCTCGAGTAGGTTGACCCCAAACGGCCAACTGCCACGTTGCCCGAGCTGCCCGACAGTGCGGCTGCACAGTGCAACGCAAGAAAGGTCAACATTGCGCTCTCTCACACTGTGTGCGTGCGTGCGTACATTCGCTCGTGCTAGCAGAGCGAGACGAGCCGCCGGCGGAGCTAGTCGTGGTAGCGGGCCCGGCGCCGCTGTTGAAGAGTTGAATCTTATCTTTGACTGTCGACGAGCTGGAGCCCAGACCTGTGGCAGCCTCCCCGCCGCCCGACTGAGCAAGTCCACCGGCGTCAGCCCGGATCGAGTTGTGGCTGCTTTCGCTCAGACCCGCCGAGAGGTCTGCACCCAACGACGCGGACAGGTCCGACGGGTCCCGCCGCCGTCGCCGACGCAGACTCTGGGCAGTGGTCTCCTGCAGCGAGTACTCCTCGGGGTTCTCCTCGGCGCCCAGGTACTTGCCCACCAGATACCTCACCGCTTCCTGGCCAATCGAAAAACAAACTCAGGTCAACCAGCCAGTCACGCCAGCGAAGGAAATGAATGAACGGGAGGAGGAGGAGGAGCACCTTGACGGTGGTGTCGTAATAGTATTTGAGCGTGAACTTGGCGGCGACGCCCGTCTGCGCGGTCTTCGAGTGCGGTTGGACCTTGATGGTGTGGGGTCGCTTCTTCCACTGCAGCAAGTAGCGGTCTGAAGACATCGTATGAAGCCCATACGCCGCGATCTGCTTCTCTCTGTAGTGATCGCAACATTCTGCATTAGCGAAAGAAAGGCTGCACAAATAACGCTGGAGTGGCGCGCTGCGTTGCGTTGCGGTTCGACGTGCCTGTCCAGCCAGAAGCTGTCGGACATGCTGGGCGAGAGGGGAGAGGAGGAGAGCGGAGACGAGAGTCCCTTCCCGGCGGAACCCCTGACCACGCAATAGAGATCGAAATCAAACAGCTCCTGCACACTATCGCGACGACAGAACAGAACACCCAAGATGTGAGTCACCATCAAAACAAGGGCCATACGGCGAGCGCGTCGGTAGGGAGTTGAGTTACCGCTTGTGCTCGTCGGCTACGCTCTCCGCGATCACCTCGGCCAGATCACCGCCGAGCGCGGTCGGTTCGACGAGGATCGACTTCTTGGTACCGTCCTCCAGTGTCACCACCAGCGGCGGGGGCTTCTTTCGCAACTCTACCACTTGATCCTGCACTCGCCAGGGCGATGGTCAGCGCCACACACACACAGAGAGAGAGAGAGAGAAGAAGAAGAAGAAGTCGTACAGGGCGAATGGTGTAGGAGGACAGAAGTCGTTGATTGTCTAGCCAGCGAGCTGGAGGTACGGAGGCTGCGGTGGCCAACGAGAGCGAAGAGTCGGCCTGCGGAGAGGCCGAGAGAAAGACGGACGCCGAAGACGAGGGCGAGGTCGAGGAGGTGTAGGTGGACCCGAACGGGTTGCCGAACGACGGGTCGACGGCGAGCGCCAGGCCGTAGAGGCTGGCGTCGTCGGCCATCGGGTTGCGCACGAACAGCTGCTCCAGTGCGCCCTGCACGGTCGTGTCGATGGGGAACACGACCATGCGCACCATACGGCGCTCCGGTACGCCCACGCGCACCATCAGGCCCTCCTTTGAGGCCTTCTTGTCCTTTGTGGCCTGCTTGTTGTCCTTCATGGTGGGCACGCCCTCGGAAGACGACGAAGGGCTGGTGGGCAGCGAGAAGGGGCCAGGCCGTGGCCGACGAACGCTGCTGCTGCTAACAGCGGAGGCGGCTTCTGTCTTCTTGTTCTCACGCTTGCTCGCCTTCTTCTCCTTCTTGCCCTCCTTCTTGCTTTTCTTCACCTTCCCGCTCGTGGAAGAAGAGGAAGAGGCGGTGTTGGTCGAAGCTTCCTCATCCATAGGTGCAACTGGTAGGAGAGACTCTGAGATTGCTTCTGTAGATACGCTACTCGTACTAGTGCCGTTCTGCTCTCCATCTCCCCCTTCAGAATCAGCCTTTTCCTTCTTTCCCTTTTCTTCAACTTCTTCGTGGTCGCGTTCTGCTTTTCGACTTTCGTCTTCGTTCTTTCTTGAGGGGTCGCCATCTTCATCAATCGTCGTTAACGATTCCGCACCCAACTCGTTTGAGGGTTCGCTGCTCTTAGGGATGGAACTGGAGGGGGCAGGCGAGTGTATGGCGTAGCCTCCCGCCTCGGCAGCAGCCTCGATGTCCTCCCACGCGATGGGGCGGTGACGATACGAGGAGATGCTACGATTTGAGCGAAGGGGGCTCAGCGCATCCTGCGATATCGCGGGCGTCCACTGTCGCTGTTCCATATGGAGGACCTTACCTCCCGTACAAAATCGCTGGTCTCGAACCAAGCTGAGTTCTTTCCCCCACTGCGCTCTTCTTCGTTCTTCCCTCCTGTTCGTTAATTATGCGTCGACAAAATTAAAATTTTTATCGGCCTTCATTCTTCGTCTCGATCACACACGACACCCTCCCTTGACCCTTCCTCCTCTACTCGGCCTGCTGCACCGGCGGGTCTTTCAAAAAGAAGATCTTCAGTCTGTGTGCGGATCATGAAAGAAGAAAAGGAGTGAGGAGTGCTGGTCGATTGTATAGCAAGGAGAGAGCCAATGGAGGGGGCACGGCGGGCAACCTGAAGGCATCTACGCCGTTGAGGTAGTACCGGCAGAGTCGCTTGTCCTTGATGAAGCCCAGCCTCTCGTAGAGGGCCAAGGAGCCCTTGTTCGTGACTTCGGTTTCCAAAACGACCTCATCGCAACCGTCCTCCTTCATGGTGTTGATGGCTCTCGTCACCAGTTGCGAGCCTGATCAGATCATCCCCCCGCGCTGGGTGTGAGCCCCTCACACGGTGGTGCACACAGCGATGCGTGTATGGTTGGAGGAAGAGAGCGATGGACGGGGGGGGGGCAGTAGAAGGCGTACCGATGCCTTTCTTTCGGTAGCCATCCTCCACGGCGAGCATGGCAATGTAGCCTCGATAGCTGCCCCTGTGGTTGTCCAGCTTGCACACGATGCTGCCCACCATCCGGTTGGAGCTGGCATCGAAAGCCTGTCGCCACCCCAGGCAGGATAAGGCCAAAGATCCAATAGGCGCACGCACAACATCAACGTCCGAGCGCAGTACCAGAACGCAGAGTCGAGGCCAATTGTTGATAAAGTAGCGATAGGTGTAGATCGAGTAGGGCTCGGAGAGGTCCTTGGCAAACAGTTCCATGATGGCCTGCATCTGAGACTCGTCCTGGTATGTGTCGTAGCGAATGCCATTCACAACTGCCGGCACTGGCACCGCGCTCCCGTTTGATGATCGCTCTCTGCCGCAGCCAGTTTGCAAGACGTAATTGTTACCAGCTGAACATATCTATGTTTGAATCGAGCCACCAGTGCGCACAATCTCGGCGTGCGGCCACAGTGCTCTCTCGAGGGACAATCTTGAAGTGATTGGGCGAGAGAGGTACGATTGCTTTGCATTTTGGCCTTCCGGAGTAGCATTGGCACTCTTCTTCTTTCTGCGTCGCGACTTCTTGACCTTCTCGCCTTCCAGCGGTATCCCTGGTGCCTCAACCTTCTCTGGCTGCTCTTGCTCCGGTGTTGTGACTTCTGTGGCTGTTTCTTCCATCCCTTCCGCGTAGCTGTTCTGCTTTGGTTTTATCCTAAATTTTTTGTTCTTCGCACCTCGTGGTATGTGTGGCATGCGACTTAGTAAAAAGTGGCTTTTTCTTTGCTCCTTCTTTCTTGGCCTCGCTTGCCTCTGATCTCGCACACCCCCAAAGGGCTCAAGCGCAACATTTTGGCTCTCATCTCAGCGCCACGAATCGAAATTAGCGCAGAATTACACTGTGAGAGGTAGTCTTGGCGAAATCGACGCACTCGATTTTCCAATGTCGGGACACAGCGTGAATGGAAAGAAGGTGGAGGACATGCTCGTGAAGGAGCTTCAAGCCGAGCTCAAGAAGCGGAATGCCAGTACGACGGGACGCAAGGCAGATCTGTTCCAGCGTCTCGTTGACCTGATGGACCAAGAGAAACCCGAGGAAGAGGAGGCAAAGGACGCCCCGGCCAGAAAGGGGGAGACAAATGGAGAGGCCGAAGTGGAAGCTGTAGGAAACAACACCACCACCACCACGGCGGCAGCTGAAACCGAGGAATCGGCGACCGCGAAGGAGGAGGCACAACAACAACCAGAAGTCCTTCAGGAGAGCCAGCCCGAAACGCAGGAGCAGGCCAGTGAGGAAGCCGCCCCCGCGAAGCAGGAGGAGAAAGCAGGGGAGAGCGAACCCAAGCCCGAGGCAGAGGCCGCCCAGCAACCAGAAGATATGGAAGGGGAGAGGGAGCAGAGAAAGCGCAAATTGGATGAAGATGTGGACGTCGCCAAGGGCGATAACGCAGGGGAGCAGCACGCCCAACAGGCGGTGTCTCATGCGGCCGAAGGAGAGGTCGCCGAGCAGCCCGCTAACGGTGAGGCAGCTGCGAAGAGACAGAAGCGCGACGACTCGGCCGACGCTCAGCAGCGCGGCAAGCGTCTCTTCGGCAACGCACTCCCCACCCGCGAGCCGCGTGACAAGGAGGCGTCGGCGGAGGACTCACACGCTCACGATAGGTACCACACTCACGCATGCACACTACCGCGCCATGAGGGGCGCTCATGCATCCCTTCGTCCGTGCCAGGCGCCGCGAGAGGGAGCGTGACAGAGGCCGAGAGCGCGAAAGGCAGCAAGAGCCCGAGCGGTCCGAGCCTGTCACTCACAAGGCTGTCCCCGCTGCTCCGCGTCGTGCCTCGCAATCAGACCTGATCGAACCCGAGCCTCGCACCAAGGCACTCGACTGTACTCGCTTCCTATCACCAAAATTCAGGCCTTGTTGTGCCGTGCCACTGACCATCACGTGTGCCTCCTCCTCATCCAGCCGTGCCTCCTCCCTCCAGCGAGCCCACCAACACGCTGCTGGTACGCAATTTTGTGCGTCCTTTCACCTTGAGGGCCGTAAAAGATCTTCTAGCAGAGACAGGCGCTGTCACGAACTTTTGGATGAACGACATCAAAACGCACTGCTATGTTTCGGTAACGGACCACCGCCACCCCTCCCCCCCCGGACCTTTTGCGACCTCGCTGACGGAAATCGCCTGTCTCGTACTGCAGTACGAGAGCGTGGAGCAGGCCACTGCCACGAGGGACGCCCTCTACGGGCTGATTTGGCCCTCGGGCAACACCTCGAAGCCCCTCACGGCCGAGTTCGCGTCGGCCAAAGAGCTCGAAGAGAAGGCCCCGCCCAAGGGCGTGGCCGAGGAAAAGGCCCCGGAGCGAGGTCGCGAGAGGGAACGGTGAGTTGCCCCCCCCTTCATGTCCCCCTACATGGGCGCCCGTGCCGTGGGTTGCCTGCTAACCGCTCGTGCCTCTCCCGCTTTCAAACTCGCAGCCGAGGAGCTGAACAGCCACAGCGAAGGGAGAAGCCTGCCCCTGGTGCGTGATCCACTCGAGACTGTGGCCATGCGTGTTCCATGCGCGAGTTGGAGGGCGCTGCTGACTGGTCATCGGTGCTTTCGTTTGCTCCCTCCCTCCCTCCTCACAAAAAAAAAAAAACAGAGCCTCGTGGCCCTACTCTGGACGACCTGTTCAGGAAGACGAACGCCAAGCCGCCCATCTACTACATGCCGCTCACTGATGAAGAGATTGCGCAGAAGGAGCAGGAGAAAGAGGAGAGGGAAAGGCTGGAGAAGGAGCGTCTCCAAAAGGAGCGCGAAGAGCGTGAGAGAAAGAGAAGGAGGAGGAGCAGCAGCAGCAGGAGGTACATCCACAACCCTCTCCCCCTTCTCGTACGTGGATTGACGCGCTCTGGTTGTGCAGCTCAAGCCGCAGCCGTAGTCGCAGTCGTGGCAGGAGGAGGAGAAGCCCATCGAGGAGCTCTTCATCCAGGAGCCGTAGCCCCTCGTCCTCGAGAAGCCGCAGCCGCAGCCGGAGGAGGAGCCCGTCCAGGAGCTCTTCGTCCAGGAGTCGCAGCAGGAGCCCTTCCAGGGGCCGCAGCCGCAGCTAGTGGCCACTGCTGCACTACTCGGGTTCCGTGTATCGCGAGACGTCCCACACAGCGCAAGGAACATCGCGCAACACCGTGTAGCTAGGGGGTTAGCCGGCGAGAACACTTTCCGGGCTTGATTGCGATCGAAAACACATTTATCTGTTTGTCAACGGCCACCCCACCCCTAGATCAACGGCTAGGCGCATAGTTGGCTATTCGCCGGCGGCATAACGGCCCTCGTGCAGCGAAGCGTGGGCCCAACGTTGGAAAAGCGCGCCAACAGATTTTGGCGCCAAGCCTTTTGGCGCGAACGCCGGGACGTCGTACAAAACCTGGGCACTCGCGGTTGTGCTTGCTTTCATCGTCCACCAGGCACACCGCACACTCCTCCATATATAAGTCGCGCATACACACAACATGAGTAACCCCACCCTCGAAGATCTCCTCCGCAAGATCCCCGCCCGCTCGCTCGTCCAGCTCGCTGAATCGGACAAGAATCTGGCTCTCGCCGTCGAGGAGGCCAGCACCAACAAGAAGGGCGAGAGGAAGCCTCTGGCCAACGCCGACGCCCGCAAGATCATTCAGAGCGAGGTCCGCCGCATTGCCACCAAGATCCTCGCCGAAACCATGACCAACAAGCAGCGCGCCGACGCCGTCGCCAAGCTCAACATCAACCACGAAGAGCAGGGCAACAACCCCAAGAGCACCCGCGTGCATAAGAAGAGGCTCCTGGAGGCTCTCGGCGCCTCGGGTGTTGAGGAGTTCCTCAAGGAGAACGTCGACGTTGATGACCTCGTCGAGATTGGTAAGGCGTTCCGGCTCGAGCTCTCCGCCAAGGCCGGTGAGGAGAAGCTTGCCAGCCAGATCAACAACCAGATCGAGTACGAGGCTTTTGCGGCTTTCCTGGAGTCCTTCAACAACTCGGTCCTCCTCGATGTTGCCTTCGAAATGAAGCTCTCCAAGGCCACTACCACCGCCGCCAACGGTACCGTCGTCGAGGCCATCCTTACCGAAACTGAGATCAAGGACCTCAAGAAGAAGACTACCAAGAAGACTGTCAAGGTCTCCAAGAGCAAGCCCAAGCTGGCCAAGGGCGTTGTCTACGAGGACGTCTACCAGTGGTACGCATGCGCATTTTCCTCGAACGCATTTCTCGCTACGAACCTGAAATCTAAATAGATTTCGAAATTCGTGACGTTTCTACTTGTAACTTGCTTAGGTACACCCTGGAGGAGCTCAAGGAGTTCGCCAAGGAGAACGAGCTTCTGGTCTCCGGTACCAAGAAGGAGCTCATCAAGCGCATCATCGCCTGGTTCGAAGGCGACAAGGAGAACACCACCGTAGAGGGCCTGAAGGAGAAGAAGGAGAAGCTTGCGGCCAAGAAGAAGGCCACCAAGAAGACCACCAAGAAGTCCTCCAAGAAGTCGGGTGACGAGGGCGAGAAGGAGGAGAAGGAGACCAAGCCCTCAAAGAAGGAGACCGCCGCCGCCACCAAGAAGGAGACCGCTGCCGCCGCCAAGAAGGAGGCTGCGGCCGCGGCTGCCGCTGAGGAGAAGGAAGAAGAGAAGGCGGAAGAGGAGCTCGACCTCGACAGCCTCTCCTCCTACGACCTGACCAAGCTCAAGAAGTACTGCAGCGATGAGGGCATCGAGGTCACTGGAAGGAACAAGCAGGCCTACATCGACGCCATCCTCAAGTACAACCAGGACGACGAGGAGGGCCAGTAAGCCGTCATGGTCACCATCACATCACCAAGCAGAGAGAGGGGGGGGGTCAAGTTTTGAGCTCGCCGCCACCGAGCCGGCTGGGCGAAGGGGGCAGGACCAATCTCCTGTTTGCCGCCTTCACACGCCCCACCACGGCAGCAGTACTGTTTGCCAAATAAATATGTACAATCGCAACGAAGAAGCGTTTTATGACTACCTCGTGCTTACCCAAACACCAAAGAATCACGTCCCACGCGGAGTGGTGTTGGTCTCGGGTAGAGCCTCGCGTGATGTGAATTCTCGCGATGCGGTAGCAATAGCGATTGGCGCACCTGAGCCGGACTCGCGGCAGAATTCGCCCGAGAGGCGCTTTAGCCAGTCCGCAAGAACTTGTTCAAGTTGCCTTGCTAGCTCAGTCGGTAGAGCGTCAGTCTCATAATCTGAAGGTCGTGAGTTCGATCCTCACGTGAGGCACTTCCCCTTTTGCGAAATGCAACTTTGCTCACAGTCTTTCCACAATCCCAGCCACAGGCCTTACGAGAACACAAAAGCAATGGAAGAGGCCTGCCGGAAAGGCGAGGACAAGGTTACCGACTGGGCGGCATCAATCGATCCAGTGTGCAACTCTGTTCTCTACTACGCCTGCAAATGTGGAGTTCTGCCGCCATCTCGTTCAACACTCTTCGGCACCCAAAGGCGGGAGCGCAGGGTGCTTGCCTCTGAGCGCGGCAGAGAAGGGGCGAAGAACCCAACACCCAATTTCTTCTTTGCCGTGCGGATCTACGATGCTGAAGTAATCCACAGCTCCAAGGCTTTACAGCACCACCTCATGGATGAAGAGGCTAGGCTGTGGCCCACAGCACGCGACACGCTACCAAACGATGCTACCGACTGTCAAGATGGGGCTTGGCCAGGCGGCAGCAAGCGAGGACTGGGGCGCTACATGATCGATGTGAGCCGCAAGCTGCACGTCACCCTGTTCGTTGTGTGCGCCCCCACACCCGCACTCCTCGCCCGCACCCAATCTCTCTGCACCACATGGGTGGCCCATCTTCGCAGCCGCTCGACGGGCGCACATTCTCCTGTACGTGTCCCCCTCCCCACACGCCTCGCGTCGCGCTCGCCTGGTCACTGATGGCGCCTAGCCCTGCAGTTCGAGATGTCGGTGGGGAGCGTTCGTTGCTTCAACAAAGGACGAGGCCAGTTCGTGTTGTGGGCCGGCATCGAGGATCCCACTCCGCTCGAACGGCTTGCTCGTATGACTTCCCCACCACCACCACCACCACCACCACCACCACCACCACCACCACCACCACCACCACCACCACCACCACCTGTCCTTCTTTCAAACACTGCTGCCATGCTGCCCACCACCAGCTCCAACCGCCGCGCAACACTCGCCCAGGTGATCTGCACGGCTGGTTTGTGCAGCACGAGCCGTCCCTGCTCCAATCGATCACGTGGCCGTCCTTCACGCCGCACGCCACCATCCTCAAGGTGCGCAGCTTCGGCCGAGGCCAGTCGTCCCGAGGCGGTGGCGGCCATGATTCATCGCCGGGAGCACGCGTTCTTCGCATTCTGCGCCCCTCGCCGCTGGCCAACGCGCCACTGGCCAATGATCAGCACCAGGAAGAAGGTGATGAGCAAGAATGCGTGGAAGGTGAGACTATCGTATACAAGGGAAGACCACGAGAAGGCCATGGCCATAACAATGACGACTCGTCTAGCACGACCAAGCCGAACGCGAACGCCGAGGCCGCCAGGGGGAGGAGGCGAGGCGGAGGGAGAGGTGGCTGGCAGGGCGCACGGGGCCAGAAGAAGAGCGACCAGGAGGTGCTGGACGCGGGGCGTCGCTTTGGGCGACAGGCGGTGGAGTGCATCGAGCTACTGGCCATGCAGGGCCGCGAGACCGTCGATGAACGCGGTCGAGGCGGTTACCCTGTCTATGGGCGGCTCTTCCTGGATCGCTCCCGGTTTAACCCCCCTCCAATTTGCCCGCTGTGCTGTGCTTGCTCACATGCTCCTCTCTCCCTCCCCTCTGGGACAGGGCGAGCGAATATCTGGACCGGGAGTGGGAGCTGCCTCTGCCACGCGAGGAGAGGCCCGAGGGTCCGGGCTTGGCGATCCCGCACACGCCTGACGACGAGTGGAACGCGTGGCTAGCCTCGGTCCCGCCGCAGCATGACGCGCTGGTCTACTGGGCCGTGCTCGCCCGATCGGACTGCGCAGGCAGCTAATCTTTTTCTGATAACTCAGCGATAGACGCAATAAACAGCGTTGAATGAGCTAGCGGCTCATACGATCAACACACGAACGTGGGGTCGAGCTCGCACAGGATCTCAACCTCCTTGGCCGCAGCCGATTCCAGGCTCGGCTGCTCCCTCTTGTCGTCATCTTCGTCGGTGTAGAGGCTGCCGCAGTCCCAGGCCTCGCGCAGGACGGAATGCACCGGGAAGTTGCCCTCTTCACCGTCCCACGTCGTCACCCGGGCCATCTCGGTCAGGAAATCCAACACGGCCTGCGCAAAGGGCGTCGTCTCCATCGAGCCTTCACCGTCGCCGCCGCGTTGGAATCGTCCGCTAACCTTGCGCGCGTCCCCCATGGCGGTGTTGGCGTCACAGAGCGAAAGCCCGAGCAGTCGGCCGACGAACTCGATGGCCTCCGTGGCCATTACGCGCTTCTTGAGCCCCATGTCCGATAAATGGCGGTTGAGCATCAGCACGAGGCCCTCATCGCCATCTCCGCCTTCGATCTTCCTGCTGTGGCCGCCCTCTTCCACCAGCGACGCTTCCTTGTTCGCGTCCATGTCGCCCTCGAACTCTTCCTGCAGATGATCCTCCTCGACCTGGGCGTTGGCGGCGAGAGAGGCGAGCATGGCGCACAAGCGCGGGTGGCTGCCCACCACGCGGGCGGTCACCATCGCTTGCGCGTGCGCGCCCGTGTAGCAGTTGGCCGTTTTGGTCGACACGCCGAGCACCAACTTCACGGGAAGGAACGCGACCGACTCCGCATCGGCCTGACTGGCGTCGATGTCATGGCCGGCGACCGTCTGGGCAGCGCGGCGGAATGCCTCGGCCGACACAGGGAAGGCCAGCTGTACCGTGCTGTCGGAGAAGTCGGAGTATTCGCCCGGGCTCAGTTCCATCGAGCGCGCGTAGACCACCCTAAGCTGTTTGGCCACCTGTCGCATGTCGGAGATGACTACTGAGCTTATGTCCACGCGCAAGCGTGTGGCATTGGAGGAGAAGAGGAGCGTACCTGACAGCCGTCGACGCGCGAGAGAGCAAAGTCTTGGTGCTCAGCGGGCGGCCACGGGTCGCCGCCCTGCTTGCGCCGCTCGATGTAGGACATGGCGCGCGCTAGCCGCTGCTGGCCCAAAAACCGCCTTACGCGCCTGACCACCAGCTCATGTGCCTTTGCCATCCGTTCGCACCCCAATCGACCATCAATAAAATCAACAATACGCAAATTGAAAAGAGCGTAGAAAATGATACGGTAATGACAAAATAATAATAATAATGATAACAATGATAATAATAATAAAATTACCCCTGTATATGCAGGCTGACGTTTGTCCAAGAAGGCATGTAACTGGGCCACGTAGTCCTTCATCGCTTGCCGCTTGTGGCGCTTCAGATTGGTGGCCTCTGCCAGCACGCGGTTCTGGATGGCGGGGCGGCGGGAGGAACGCCCCCTGTGCCTGGTGCTGCCAGTGTCGGCGTCGTCCTCGCCGCAATCCTCCCACAGCAGTTCCACGTCTTCCTTCCACGTGAAGCCGAGACAGGCCAGCAGCGCGGTGAGGACCTCCATCCCCTTCCACGCCTGGTCGTCATCATCGCCGTCGCCGTCGGCCGCAGGCTGGCCGGTGAGACCCAGGCACCGCCACAGCTTGAGCAGCACGCTGAACTTTGCAGTCGTCTGCTCCACGATGTGGCCGCGCGAGCGGTAGTAGTCAAAAAGGACCACCGCGAGTGGCTTGTCCTTCTTTCCCGCTTCATCGCCCGCATCGCCATCCATCGCGTCGCCGTCACCGTCGTCACCAGACCGGAGGTGTCCCTTCCAAGTGGCCGACGAGGTGTGCAGCTCGGCAAATACCTGCAGGTCCCATCCCTCGTCGCGGTGGTCCCACGCCTGCAGCACACTCAGCGCGATCTCGACACGCTCTGCCCCCCCCCCACACAAATAACGCCAGTGGTCAGACCGACAGGAGCAAAAACAAAAAGGACAACATTGCCCTTGCAGTGTTGTTGTGTCGGCTTACCTTGGGGCTGATCGGGCAGGCCGAGGGACAGGCACGCATTGATGCCGAGCGCATACGAGTTACACAGGTAGTCGTCCTCCCGCTGCATGTACTCGACCTGGAGCAGTGGCAGGGACGCAGCACGGACGCTGTCTTGGCCGGCCACGGTGGCCGCCCAGGGTGAGAGCAGCTGCTGCTGGAGGGCGCGTAGCTTGGCCGGCTCGAACTCCCACTGGCGCCACACGTACTGCAGTACCTCATTCAGCCTTTTTTTGTTGTCGGACACAGGTGCACGCACGCAACCACACGTTCCATAACTCAGATCAGAGTGTGCGAGGTCACATGAGAGGAGGAGGCAGGTGCCGGGCTGTGCGTACCGAGCCTGGTGAAGGCGAGCCTGCACTACGCCCAGGGTAAGACCGGCCATCTTGTGGAACCGCTCCTTGGCGCGGGCAGCCTCCGGCGAATTGGACAGGAGTGGTAGGGCGGCCTCGCTGGCCTCCGTGCCTGCAACAGCAGAATCGATCGCGGAGGAGGCGCTGGACGGGAAGAACTTGTGGGCCAGGAACTGGTCGAGAGGCGCGTTGAGGACAGCGAACAGGGAGAGGCCAGCAAGCTTGTGGGCGCCGAGGGCGTGATCGACGGCGCTCCTGATACCGCGGCTGGTGAGCCGCAGTGCTGCCACGCTGCTCCATTCCATGTGGGCAGTGGACCACTGTCGGCTCACAGCAGCAACCACACGACTGATCGATATGGAGGAGATAGAGGAGGCACTGTGAGTAGTGCAGCTCGGACAGTTTAAAGGCTTTGGTCGCGTACTAGGGACAAAGCTGACGCCGGCGCTTCTCTCGGGCCAGCATTGCCTGCTCGGCAGCCTCCTCCTCGCCTGGCGCCACGTTGTCCCAATCGAGCTCCCCTTCAAACATCGCGCTCTCGGCGCGCACATGGCACAGGTCGGGTACTTGCGTCGCCGTGTCCATCGTTTCTATTCCAAAGAAAGAAGTCAGGCGACGAGACACCCTAAACAATAACGTGCTGTTTTATATCTCTATAACTTACATAACTGAAAATTAAATCAAACAATTAATAATATTTATAATAATTTGAGTACCCGGGCGGGTGCCGGTGGGGCCGAAGAGGAGGAATTCCAGGACACAACTAAGGGCAAGGTAAGGCAGCTCGCCCAGCAAGTTCCACTCATCATCCTCAGCTTGGCGTTGGAGGACGCCTACGTCCGGCGAGGTCGTAGTAAGGCGCTGTTTCTTCTTGGCGGGTGAGGAAGAACCTTCAGCCATTGTGTTGCTATCCTTGGTCGCTAGCTCTTCTCTTGGCTCAACATCCTCCACGGACTGCAAGCTTCTCGTGCGCTTCATGCTCTGTTGTGTGGCCGCCCGGCGGTGATAACTAACTTGTTCGGCCTTTCTTGAAATTTTTACTCGAACAGATTGAAGTCCATTTTATCGCAAGTTCGGGGCCCGATAGGCCTCGTTTTCTGAAGAGGCTCTGTCTTTTCGGGTGTTGTTTGTGATTTTTTTTTAATTTCAAAAAATCCTGGGATTCTGTCCGCCGAGCAATAACCGGGTGTGAAAACAGTTTAAAGTCCGACGAAGAAAACACCAGTGGTGGTCGTAAGCTCGCCCAACTCGCGTCGAGAACGTTCGTGAAGTAGAGATTAGGAATAGGAGAGGAGAGAAGCTCGCGAGCTAAGAATGAACTGTTCAAATAGGCTAGCTCTCGTTTTGGTGGCCATCTGCGTTGTCTCCTTCAGCTTTGTCCTCTTGCGCAATCCTCCGCCTCAAAGGTCTTTCTCCGCTCCCCCTAACCCTTCGCGTTTTCGTTCTTTCTTATTGAAAAATGATCTTTCGCTCTTCCTTCTTGAGACCCAAACTCAAGAAGGCTTCACTCGGCCGCGTTTGTGGTGGTGCCCATTGGTTAGAGCGTGGATGATAGTCTGCGAGAACATGGTGGTTGACGAGGCGGCCATGCTGGCCAGGTGGCACGACCAGAACTCTCAGTTTGTCCTCGCCGAACCGCCTGTCGTGCTGTATGTGCCCTGCCATGACGCCGGCAGTGGCACACCAAAGGTCTCCACGATCCCGGCAGTCCCACCATTGTCTCCCAAAACGCAGTTGCCCACTCAAGCGCTTCCCTCAGCATCGCCGGCCCAGCCGTCGCCCGCCTCGTCGGCGTTTCCTGTGGTGCGGCCCATGGGTCCGATCGATTACGCCAAGGTGGTGGTGCCCAGCCACGCCTACACCCTCGCCACCACCAAGACCCACCCACCCTTCATGATCTACACGCACGACCCCACGGTGGACGTCTACGTCAGCAACTCGTACGAGAGACGCTCCCACTACCTTGATCAGACCTATGGGGGAGTGACGTGGATTGATCACTCAAGTGACATGTTTCCGCTTGCCCACACTTGTAACACGCGCAGGATCATCCAATGGGGCATGTGGGACAAGGAGAAAGGCGAGCAGCTGGCGCAAACGATGTCACGGTTCCCCAATGCCACGTTCCTTGACGTGGGAGCCAACATTGGCCTCTTCTCTTTGGTACGTTCCTGCAGCCCTCTCTTTAGACCAGACACCACACGTGACATGTGGTTAGGGTGATGATAGTATAGGCGCTAACCCGCATGCGTGCATGTTGGCTCGCTGCATGAACTGCAGCACGCCGCGAAGCTAGGAGCTAAGAACGTGGTGGCCATCGAGCCTATGCCTCGCAACAACATGCTTCTGGCTGCCTCTGTTGTTGCCAACGAGTTTCAGGTTGCGCCTGCTACGATCACTGTGCTGTTGGATGTGATCGGAATGTGACTAAGCACCACATCCACTTGTATGGTGATGGTGAGCAGGACATCGTGAAGGTGTATCCGTTTGTGGCAGGCGAACACGACCCCATGCACAAAAAGGTATGCCTTGTTGCCCCAGCGGATAACCAAGGTGCGCAAATTGCAGCTGTGTCGATCAGTGATGGGTAAATGGGGGATGGTTCTTTGACTGATACACGTGGTTGTATTCACCATACATGCTTCACGATGTGCTGACGAATTCATCGCAGGCCACAGCTTTGTGAACGCCAACTCACAGAACTGCCAAACAAAAGTGGCGTCTACAACCATTGACGAGATTCTGGCCGATGCTGGTGTGAAGAAGGTCGATGTGATGAAGATTGACGTTGAGGGCTTTGAGGTATGTTTTGGTGTATCTCCTGTCATGCTCTCTCCTCTCTCTCTCTATTCTCTGATCTTTGTCTTGGGCAGGTCCATGCTCTGCGTGGGATGGCCAAAATGCTCCAGTCCAACCCACCCTGGTACTGCTTGATATTCTCGCACTTTTCATGGCCGTATATTCATATATGCGTTGACCATACTTTGTCTTGTCATGGCTTCTATCATGCAGTGTGGTGTACTTTGAGGTGGCCACTGCATACCTCCAAGCAGCAGGCAGCACAGTCAGGGAACTAGTGGAGGTCCTTAAAAACAGTGGCTACATTCTTGACCTAGGTGCGTATTTGTTTGTGTGTGTGTGTGTGTGTGTGTGTGTGTGTGTGTGTGTGTGTGTGTGTGTGTGTGTGTGTGTGTGTGGTAGAGTACATGGGCATGTTCTAGCTCTGCCAGAGGCACTTACCACTCTCTCATGCAGATGAAGCAGAGATCCACAGACGTGGGATGGCTGATGGCATTGCACAGCATCCCTCCTGCAGCAAGGTCTCCTAGATGTAGTGGTGCAATCTTGAATACTTTTGACCTTTTGTGGGCAAACAGAGGAATATTTCACAAACACATAACTCCTTTCAAAAAACAAAGAGATGTGCTGATGCACTGGCACTGCGCAAGGTCACTCTGACAAAGTACGTGGTGAAGCAATTTGCATTGGGTCAGGTGTGGGGCAGATAGGAAAATATAAGTAACCACAAAACCAGCTGGGTTAAAGGGGGACAAGAGCTTGATCTGTGATTGCAAGTAATTTGGTGGGACTGGACCAGACAAGGAATCAAACTCAACCCCAAGGCAAATGCATTTTACCATTAATGTTCCTGTTCAGTCCTGTCCAATTTTTGATGTGCCAGCTACTCCACACATCAGCAATGATTGGACATTGGCTTGATGTATGGTCCATTCAGGGTTTTCTTTCCCTTCGTTTTTGTCTTAGTGTTACAACACCAAACCACCTCCCCAACATGCATGACAACAGAGATGCCTACCCCAGCTGGTTTTGTGAGACCATCTGTAAATTTAACTTCATTTTCACAACACAATGACCCTCCATTTTTTGCTTCAAAAGAGAAATTTTATTGCATTTGCCCTACCTAAAATATTGTAAACTTAAAATTACAAGCTGGTTAATTCACCAGATAGCACTGCGTTCCTGGGAAAGAGCACACAAAAAAAACGCCATTTTTGACCTCTCATTAGATTATAGAGGAGGTTAAAAGTACACACCACTTTGGTCCCAATGCACATTGGGTCAGCTTGAGTGGATTGTGCCTTGAGTTCTTTGTCACACATTCTCAGTTTACATCTTGTCCATTCAGGGAACCTCACCCGATCTTCCCAACTCTCTGCTTGGGTAAAGGGCAAGGAGAAGGCCACTGAATCTGCTCCAGGAACTCCAATGTAAAAGCCTGTCCCAAGATGCTTCACCTTCTGATTCTGCCTCAAGATTGAGTTGCTGCTAACAGCCTAATTCCTCCACAAGAGTCTCTTCTGCAAATGCTGCTGCTAAGGTGAGCAGGGGATTGGGTGATGAACTCATAATGAAGTGACCTAAATTGTAAACAGAGTTCACTTGAATTGACAATCTTTCATATATTACAAAAACATCTTTTGAAGTACCTGAGTGATTCTGCTCAGTTTCATTGATCACTACAATTAGGACCAACTACTGGGACAATGTAGAGGAACAGCTTCATGCCTACATGGAGGCCTATCAAGAAGCTTGCAAGGCTAAGTGCCACATGCTGGACAAGATAACCCTCAGATGTACTTCTTATACAACGTGTTGCCAACAAAAGTGGCCACTTCAAAGTCATGCAAACTGAAATTTTGGAATCTGTGGCTGAGTGCTACTAGGGCCATCCAGATGAGAAGCAAATGAAGTGACTCATATGTGCAGAAGCCAAGGAGAGCAGTGAATCCCAGATAGCAGCAGAGCCTTCTCCACATCAGGTTTTTGTTGCTCCATCCCTTGCCTTCTATTGGGATTTGTACTATTTTGCATCTGACGTGCATTGGATCTGATGAGAATGATTTTTTGTACATTTTCTGTTATCCATAATGGTGTACATTGGATTTGATATTTGCCTTTTTTGGCCTTGGATATATGTTCTCACCTACCCTTTCTTTCTACAGAACTTTTTGTTCCAGTGGCTGTCCCTCACTTTCATAGTCTGCAAGACCATCCAACTGCCACAAGTCCATCTCTGCAGAAGTATGCCAAGCTGCCTCTGGATGATCTAAGTCACTGGTGGCATGTTTGTAACAAACTACCACCAAGAGGAAGAGCTCAGTCACATCTGAAAGAGAATCTTCTCTGTTGATACTGTGAGCGACTTGATAAGCATGTTAGGTTGAAGAGTACGGATAACTCAGACAGCATATCAGCGTGGGGAGTGGCGGTCCTCGTCCTCTTCTCGATCGCTGGCTGCCTTTGCGTTACTCTCATGCCTAGCACGCCGTCAACACCTTAAGGACCTCAGGAGATTGAGCTGGAGTGAGGTTAAGTGTGATTGTTGCCACCGTTTGCCAATGCTTGTAGGTGTGGAGTCTGTCTTCAAATTTTCAGGTGCCATCAATGACTATTCCATGTTCTGCCGCCATGTGCACTCCTCGAAATAGGTGCGGTCTGAGGTGGGATCATCTGAACAGTCGTATGAAGAGAGGTTAAAGGGGAAAGGGGGGATTGAAAACAACAAAAAGCACAGTACCGGTGGTGGGTTGGCACGACTTGGGGCACGAGTAAACGGCTACTGTGCCCCAGTTGATGGCCTTTTCGATTCCTTCCTTCTCGACCTTTTCCACCTCCAGGTAGTGCAGAAGTTGCGGCAGGACCTGTAGTAACAAAGAGATCAGCTCACATGCGAGAAGCGATTCTCTCGGTCTGGTCAATCATGGGGCGCGGCAACCAACCTGAAACTCGAACCGACGCGGGGTTTGGCAGTGTGGGCACGGTAGCACGTCCCCCGCCGCCGGCTGCAACGAGTCGCGCACCCAGAGCGGTTTGGCTCCCTCCCAACGCGAGTACCTGGCGGACACACAAGCGCGCGGAGTGAGCGTGGAGGTTGTGTTCGAGACTACCACATCCACATCCGACGCACGCGTACCTGAGCACCTGATCAGGCGCCCTCTTGACCCGGTGCTGGAATTCGATGAAGCAGTCGTCGATCGGCGCCTCTTCGTCGGGTTCCTCCGGCACGGGAAAGTCTACAGGCAGCTGGCCCGGTCCAAGCTTGGGGCGGCTCTGGGCCTGCAGCTTGTGAAGCATCTTGAGCTCCTTGTACTTTCGCGACAACTTCTTCTCGTACTCCTCGCCCTCCTCCTCTTCGTCATCGGATGGCTCCTCTTCCGTGATGATCTCCCACTCGTCAAAGAGCGCCAGTGAGGGCTTGCTCGCTGGGACAGCCTTCTTCGCAGCCTTGCTCCCCGCCTTGGCCTTCATCTGCTCGCACTCCTCCTTGTGGCCTCGGCCCCAGTGCTCCTTCTGATGAAGCACAGTGCAGTAGTGAACCATCTTGCAGGCGCTGCACCTCTTCTCCGCCCTCATGCCGCATTCAGCACAGAAAAACACTGCACGCAGGGGCGAACATTTAGCCAAGAGAGAGAGAGAGAGAGAGAGAGCCGCATTAGAATCGGCGAGGGCAAGGGGCGCGACCTTTCTCGGGCATGTGGTAGATGTACTGCGCAGCTTCGGGGTCCTCTTCGATGGCATCTTCGCTCTTGGCCTCGTAGTAAGGATTGTCCTTGGGCAGCTGGCAGCGGAACACCTTGAAGCTGCGCGACGTAGCAACAAGAAGCTCAGCAACCCTTCTCGGGCGAGGCACGCACCGTCGCGCATAACGAACGAACAAGAACGATTGAACGAAGTCGCATACCTCCCCATCGGAAGCGATGCATGGCATGAGCCACTCTTGCAGCTGAAGATATACACAACTCGATGGTACGTGTGATCGAACTCCTTGAACGGAGCGTAGATCTGCAGCTCTAAGAGTGAGGTGGTGGTCTCCTTTGCCTCTGTGACGAAGCTTACAGAGCGAGATAGGAAAAAGAGCGCAAGGGGAGGACCTGCATGAGGAGCGGCATAGGCTTCTCGCACCGCGTACACGCCACGTCCGCAGAGGTCGGCACACCGCGCGGCACCAGCCACGTCTATACCACAGTAAATAATATTGTATGGATTTAGGATGAGACGATGATGAATACAACTCGGATATCTCGAGGCTTTTGAATGAGGGCTTGTTCACTCGTAATCGCACTAAAATTTGCTCATCGGGTGAATTACGCACCGGCTTGCCGCCAACTTTGTCCGGAAGGTACGAAAAATCGCTCAGCCGTGCTGTATCCTCGGCCCGCTCGAGGAATCCCAACTGCACCGTCTTGTCTTCCATCTTACCAGATGTAAACGAGCGTCTTGCTTGGGGCGCGGAGAGAAACGAGAAAGAAGGAAAAATCGTGCAAGAAATAACGATTTCGATTTTTTCACACGACGATGGGACGGCCACACAAGGCAAGGAGGGAGGTGAGGAAGTTGTTGCGCTCCCATCAACCTGCCTACCACTTTTCTTCGGATGTTGAACTATTCGTAAGCCCGCCAGCATTTCATCGATTTAATTTGAGATTATCTCATTTGGGGCCCTTCGTGCTTCATGCCAGATGTACCTGGCCTACGTTGATTTCGTGAAGCGATTGGCTCAGCAGTCAGTGGCTAATGCTGCTCGCTCTCGTCAGAAGCGCATAACCAGGGCCTCGCTCTGTGCTGCCCTTACTGAGGTTAACTCTCTTTGCTGTTCTGTCTGAACCACTGCTGCCAGACTTAGCCCTCCCAGTTTCGTCGTCAGCAGATGTCGGACGAGGTTGCCAAGGATCGCAAGAGCCAACAAGCCGATTGACAACTGTAAAATTTGCAACAAACAACAAATTGTAAATAAATAAATAAATAAATATTGTTTTACATCATTCCAGCTGCAGATGGAGGAGGTGGGCCACTCAGTGGAAGAGCTGACGCTGGACACGGTAGAGTTCTGCCCAACCTTGGGCGCCACGGGGTTGGGTGTGGTGGGAGCGTACGACCTCCACCCTGACGGCAAAACGCGGCGTGGGAGCCTCGCTCTCTTCCGCATCCTTCAAGATGCTGCTGCGGACAAGAAGAGTCAAGTGGAGTGGCTGTGGCGAGGCCGAGAGGGCATCGATGGCGTGCTGGACTTCAAGTGGTGCGGCCTCGCCCCAGCCCGCGCAGGTACCTGCGGCCAGCTCAGTCGGGAGTGGACCCGTAAAGCGCAGGTGTGTGTCACAGCTCGGCGGGAGCAGGTCGCTGGGGGCAGCTGCACAGGCTCAGGGCCAGGTACGCATAGCGCTGCGCGCCTGCGCTGGCCGGCGCTGCCGTGCTTGCGTGACGGCAAATTGATGTGTGGTTCATTGCAGGTTTCGCTGTGGCGGCTTGCAGGAGAACAACCAGAGGAGTCCGCTGGGGCAGAGTCGTGCCATCTAGAGCGCACGGCCAAGGTCACCTTCGAGGAGAGTCCGCAGTCGTTGACCCTCTCACTCGACTGGAACAACAAAGTGCTTCCGGGGTGCTCTCAGTCACTGACCAGACACGATCACGGCTTGCGAGCTAGCTAACGGGCTGCCTGCTCGCAGGGTCGATGCGGCCGTCGTGTCGAGCTATTCGAGCGGGCACCTGTGCGTGTGGCGCTGCACTCCGGCTGAGGTCGTGAACGAGCGACAGTGGGAGGCCCACTCGCTGGAGGTCTGGATCGCGGCCTACGATCACTGGAATCCGAACATCGTGTACTCGGGTTCGCGGCGCCCTCCTCTTTTGCTGTACCTCTCTTTTGTTCTTGCCTGACACGAGGTGGCGTGGGCCAACACCAAGGGAGCGATGACTGCACTTTGAAGCTGTGGGACCTGCGTGCGGCTTCCAGTGCAGCCGTGTTTACCAAGCGGTGCACGCACGAGCCTCATCCCGCGCAGATTGGTTATTTCATTGGGGCCTGTGCCTTTGCTTAACCCATTCCATTGTACGACAGGCACGATATGGGGGTCACTACAGTACAAGCTCACCCCCTGCTCGAACACATCGTAGCCACGGGCAGGTTCGCCACCTACGCCGCGACATTACTTCCCAAAGACACGACCATTATTTGATCGTGTGTGTGCAGCTACGACGAGGTCGTGTCCATTTGGGACAAAAGGATGATGACCGGACGGGCGCAGCCTATCACGCAGCGAGGCACCGAGGGCGGTGGTGTATGGCGAATTAAGTGGCACCCATACGACTCGCAGCTATTCGCGGTGGCCGCCATGCATCGCGGCTTCTTCATCATGCGATGGACCGAGGGAAGCGGTATTATCAACTTTCCCTCAAATGGCAGCTCGTGTAGGGTGGTGGCGAGCACGTGATCAACTTATCCAAATATCGGGTTGTACGTGCAGACATCGAGGTCGTGGCGGAGCATACGGGTAGGCACGAGTCGCTGGCCTACGGAGTGGATTGGTCCTACCACACCGGGGCCGAGGGCGGCAGTCTCGTGGGCAGCTGCTCCTTTTACGACAGGACCTTCAGCGTGTGGCGGCCCAGAGTCTTGTAACGGCCTTTTTTATTAATTTAACTCCGGCAGCAAGGGCGCCCTACGGGCCACAACCTGGTTTGCTAAGCGACAACTTAGCAGATGATGCAGGCGGGACTGAGCCCACGAACGATCCTCTTGGGGCTGGGAGCGCTGGCGTTTGTCCTGTACGTGCTGCTGAGCAGTTCCGCGCCCGCCGTCCCCCCAGCCCACCAGCCTCCCCCCTCTTCGGGGCTTGAGTTGCAGAATGGCCAGCCGACGTTGAAGAAGCAGGACTACCTGAACCAGGAGTTACTGAAGCGTTTGTCCGACGTCGTGCGGCGGGTGAGCGCTCTGGAAGAGCATAACCAGAAACAGATGAACAACCAAATCGACAACAGCAACAAGAAGACCGGCGAGAAGAGTGACGCCACGACGTCTCAACTGAAGCGGGAGATGGAGGAGCTGCGCAAGGTAGTGGCCCAGCTCGCCAAGGAGACCAAGGTGTGGGCTAGCGCCGAGGAGGCCAAAAGGAACGAGACCAACCAGCTCAAGCTCGAGCTGGCGGAGCTCCGCAAGGCCGTGGCCCATTTGGCCCAGGAACGGGTTGACGACAAGGCCGTCACCCCCTCGCCCTCAGCGAAGGCGAAGCCGGAGACCGCCGCAAAGCAGGCGCCGGCCTCAGAAGCGACGGGGCAGGCGAAGGGGCTCCCCACGGTCCCGCCTGCAGAGAAGCCGAGCGGGAGGCAACAACAACAACAACAACAAGCGCCGGTCCAGGCAAAGAAGGAGAAGGAGAAGGAGGTGGCCGCGATCGTGGACGATGACGACGACGTCGACGACGACTACGCCATGGACGACGGGTCCAAGATTCCTCTAGAGTGCCAGGACCTGTGGATGGCGGAGGGCGACAAGGCGGCCTTTGTGCGTGCCCTCACCGGCCAGAAGAACTACCTCGAGTGGAGCGACGGCACCTCGACCCTGTGTGCTGCGCGACTGGCCGCCAACGGTGCGGCGCTGCCCTGCGACGCAATTCGCTTTCTCTAGCCAGGCGCTACATGGCCAACTCTGACCATTTGCCCACCATCCACCACGTCGCTGCTGTGCACACAGTCACGGCGGTCGTGTACAACCAGGACTGCAAGGGACTGCGGGATAGGCTCAACGCGAGCCGCGTCGCCAACGTCAACCTCATCTGTTCTTCAGTTGACCATTCCGATGGTACGTGCGCGCTGACTCGCAAGCTCCTCTCCCTGCTCTGCACTGTCGTCTAAAAGGCATCCACACACATGCCCACGTTCGCGTTGGTGTGTCGCTCTAATAGCAGGACAGGAGGAAAGCTACAACCAGTTCCGTGAGTACGTGGATGTGGTGGACAATGTCGGCGTCCCTCACTTCGATGCAGTGTTCATCGACGGCAGGTACAGCATTTTTGCGTTTCCTGTGTCTGTGTTGATTGGAGGAGGCCATCTCACGGCAAACGTGCGTGAAACAGGGCTCGCGTCGCGTGCGCAAAGAAGACACTTAACTACACCTCCAGCGACTCGTTGGTGATGCTCTACGACTGGCAGTCGTGCGTTTTCCTGACCCAAAACAACCTCCCCGCCCCACGCAGAGACTTACTCTCCATCGATCGAACGACACCACAATGGCAGGATTCGGACTGAAGTGAAGCTATGGTATGACGATGTGCCCGCGTACCGGCTCGACTCGCTGGGCGTGCTGAGGAAGAAGGACAACTAGACG